>MU262490.1:0-65731 GCA_020310875.1 Ceratopteris richardii | reverse complement strand
TTGCAAGAACTAAAAGGAGGCGGCATCAAGAACGGACTCTGGTGCTCCATGTGCAGCAAGCAAGGACACATAGTAAGTGAATGTCCTTTGCTAAATGTGACTTGTCAATTATGCAGGAAGATTGGGCATGAGGCCCATGAATGCCAAGTAAGGGGAATGCCAACAACGACATACTGGACACAAGGAGGGCTCTTGCCACCAGCAAATGTATTGGTAGCAGCAACAAACCAAGGTAATAACTATAATCCTAGACCGAGAACTAACCTTGCAAATGGGCCCAGAAGGCCAATTATTTGCTTCAGATGTGGAGAATGTGGGCACTACCAATCTAGGTGCACCCTTCCGGAAAAATGCACCTCCTTGCAGGAATTGTCCAGAGGCCAGAGATCACTATACAAGCTGTTGTCCTAAGAATCAAGCCTCTACTTCCGGACCCCATCTCCAAATGATCTCTGTATTCAAG
The DNA here is from genome assembly GCA_020310875.1 of Ceratopteris richardii. Classification (NCBI taxonomy): domain Eukaryota; kingdom Viridiplantae; phylum Streptophyta; class Polypodiopsida; order Polypodiales; family Pteridaceae; genus Ceratopteris; species Ceratopteris richardii. Next base: position 65,268 of record MU262490.1, on the reverse strand, counting down.
GAGGAGACATTACCTCAGGTGAATGAACCCTCACCATCCACTAGAGTGGTACAATTAGAAGAACTCGAATCTTTTGCAGTACAGACACGAAGCAAGGGAACGGCAAAAGTGGTAGAAAATCAAGAATGGATAATTAAGGAATTGAACAAAGACAGAGTTGCAATTGAAGACAAAGATACTACAAGTACAGACACAAACCACAATGAATGTCTCACAGGCACCAGTGATGCCATTGGGTATGCCTTCAACAGGGCTCAAGAAGAGTTTGGCAAAGCAAATGAAGCTCACTTTCTTAAAGAGTCAGAGGCTTCAAAACTACTCAAGTCAATGAAGAAGGAGGTTAGTATTTTTGATTTAATAAAGATGGATGGGAAATTCAGGTCAGAATTACTGCAGATAATTGATGAGGCTTCGACGACAAGCTTAGTGGCTAAGACTGCTATCTTACATAAAGGGATAATTAGGGGGGAAGCCCCCCTTACAGATTATAAAAGCCCTCGACTTACAATATCAATCAAGGGTCATGAATTTCAAGGTTGTTATTGTAGATGGTGGTTCTGGCATTAACTTGATGCCTGAACATACCATGAAAAGGATTTGGACTCCCACCCTTCAAGACCTGCAAATTTCACGGTTACTTTGGTAGATCAGAGCAAAGTAAGGCCCTTGGGGGTAATCCCAAAAGTTCCACTTGAAGTACAAGGTAATCTATTCATTCTAGATTTTGTGGTTTTAAGATTGCCCCAGGTTGAAGGAGGATTCCCTCTCTTAATTGGAAGACCTTGGCTGAGGCATGCCAGTGTCATTCATGATTGGGGTAAGGACACTATGTGGGTACAAAAGAAAGGGCAGGAGCTGACACAAATTCATTTAGAAGAAGGCCCAGACAATCAAGGAAACACTAGTATGATGCAAACAGTGAGCATTTGCATGGAAACAGAAGCGGAGGATCAACCTTTCGAGGAAGAAGAGATATTTTAAGTTGGCTTCATGCCGGCAAACTCTCCTTCTTGTTTTGGAATTTTTCTTGATAATCCTGGCACGATTGGAGGCTATGATGAAGACAAGGGAAAGGTCCAGGTTGATGGATTGGGAGAGCCCATCACTGACCACAGAAGGGGCAGGAAGATACCCCTCAAATACAAATTGGAGGAGGATGTGCCAACATCAGAAACGAAGTTTCCGAAGCTAAAAACAAGGTAAAAAATTCTGAGGTTGAATGTTCCTTCCCAATTCAAGAAATCCCTGCAGGATGGATGCAGGACAAGGAGGAACACATCGAAGTCCAGAATACACCTGCTTATGAAGCAATGCACGAAAAGCTAGTAGAAGAAGACAAGGAAGCAGATGCACACGGTGATAATATGGTAACAAGAAACCCGGTCCAAGAAGTACACTTATGCACTCAAAACAATAATCAACCAGTTCTGGTAGCCACTTGGTTGTGGAGCCACCCACAGCTCCTGGAAAAGGTAAAATCATTCTTGACCCAGTATGCAGATGTTTTTGCCTGGCATTATAAAGACTTAGAAGGAGTGCCTGTATCTTATGGAGAGCACAGAATTCCTCTGGTTGATGGAGCCAGACCCATCAGAGGAAGGAGTTATAGACTTAATCCAAAGTATGCCGAAGCTGTCTATGTGGAAATCCAAAAGATGGAAGATGCAGGAATCATCATTCCTGTGGAACACTCAGAGTGGCTCTCGCCTATGGTTATAGTACCAAAGAAGAATACTAATAAAATCAGAATTTGTGTGGACTTTAGAGCTCTCAACAAGGTGACCATTCCAGATGGGTTCCCTATGCCTTTTGCAGAACAGGTCATTGAAGAAGTGGCTGGGCATGCACTATATAGTTTTATGGATGGATTCAGTGGCTATAATCAAATATCAATACACCTAGAGGATCGTGAAAAGACTGCTTTTATCACACCTTGGGGAACGTATGTGTATGTAAAAATGCCATTTGGGCTCAGAAATGCTCCAGCCACATTTAACAGAACGGTCAATCTCATTTTTGGCCCCCTATTGCTGGAATCACTTAGAATCTTCATGGATGACTTCTCTTCATTTTCAGGATCTCACAAGGAAACTCATCTAGATTGTTTGGACCAGCACCTGAGGCAGCTGCAGAATATTTTCCAAAGATGCAGAGAAACTAAGTTAAAGCTCAATCCAAATAAATGTCATTTCCTTGTGACAGAAGGAACCCTTTTAGGACATGTGGTATCCGCTAAAGGTATGGCCCCAGATCCTGACAAAATTCTCTCTATATTAAAGTTACCTAAACCGAAAACTCCGAAAGAGATCCAGAGTTTTTTGGGGCATACCGGTTATCATAGAAGGTTTATAAAAATGTATGCAGAGATAGCTAGACCTCTGGCTAGACTCACAGGTAAAGAAGTACCTTTCAAATGGGAAGAAGAGGAGGAAAAAGCATATCAGACATTAAGGTCACGGTTAGTGTGTGCTCCTATCTTGGTCACCCCGGAGTGGTCAAAAATCTTTCATATACATGTCGATGCAAGTGCATATGCAGTGGGGGCAGTTCTGACTCAACCTAGTGAAGAATTTAAAATGGACAGACCAATTCAATATGCCAGTAGAATCTTGACCAAGGCTGAAAGGAATTACAGTACTACTGAAAGGGAAGCACTAGCAATGGTCTTTGCCGTTCAAAAATTCCGCCATTACTTATTGGGGGTAAAATTTATTATTATATCAGATCACCAACCACTGAAATATCTACTCAACAAGCCCCAGGCCACCGGTAGAATATGGAGGTGGTTATTGTTGTTCCAAGAATTCGATTTTTCTGTAGTCCATAAACCAGGGAAAGACAATGTTATGGCGGATCACCTATCCAGAATAAATATGATGAATCAATCTAGTGGAATCAATGATGACTTTCCAGATGCTCAATTGTTTGTTGTAAAAGCTCACGGTTGGTATTATGACATTAAACATTTCATTAGAACTGGATTGTATCCAGAAAAGGCGAGTGCTGTACAAAAGAAGAGCTTGCTCATCAGAGTAGACCATATACCTTCATCGAGGATAAATTGTACAAACAGGGCAAAGATGGCCGGTTCAGGAAGTGTTTGGAAGAAGAAGAAGTGAGGGAAGTCCTTCACTCTGCACATGAAGGAACAGGTGGTGGGCACCTCCCAGGACATATTATGAGTCAGAGGATACTGGATGCGGGTTATGGTGGCCTACACTTTTCAGGGATGCAGAAGAATGGGGTAAGGCATGTGATATTTGCCAAAGGTGTGGACCTAAGCCAACAAAGCAGAGAAATAACCCCTTGGTTATTTCCACCTCCTGGCAACCATTTGAGAAGTGGGGGCTAGATTTTGTAGGGCCCATCTACCCTCCCGCTTTTCCAAAAAGAGATAAATATCTCCTGATAGCTACAGATTATGCAACTAAGTGGGCCGAAGCTATTGCCTCCACAGATTGCACTGCCCAAACTGTTGCTGATTTCATTTATAGTAACATCATTTGCAGGTTTGGTTGTCCACTTGAAATTTGTACTGATCAAGTTACCCATTTTGTCAATAAAGTCCTGCAAGAAATCTTCAACAGGTACAGAATTCTTCATAGGACCTCTTGTGCTTACTATCCACGAGCAAATGGACAGGCTGAGTCTACCATAAGGTTCTAATTTCAATGTTAAGAAAGGAGTGTATGTTGCAACCCACTTCATGGGGCAGTGCGTACTTAGGTACACTTTGGGCATACAGGTTAGCCTACAAAGAGGCCACTGGATATAATCCATTCCAACTGGTTTATGGCATATTACCCATCGAGCCCTTTGAATTTTTACATGGATCGCCTAAGATAGCATTCATGCAGGGAAAGAAGGATTGTGATGTCTCTCAGAGGCTAGGAGCTTTAAATAAAGTGGAGGAGATTCGTCTACTAGCAACCAAACAATTGATAGAGACTCAAAGGAAACGAAAGGAGGCACATGATCAACATCTGTGGAAAAACATCATCGAGGCAGGCATGTTAGTTCTTCTCCATAAACCTAATCCTCATTCGACTGAAAAAGGGAAATGGATCCCTCACTGGGAAGGACCTTTTCGCGTGCTAAAGATACTGTATTGGGGTGCTGTGCAATTGGAAACCCTCGCTGGCAACACCCTACCTTTAGTAAACATTTCCAGAATCAAGGCTTATTATCAAGTATCATAACCATTGCATTTTTCTTTATCTTGTTTTCTAATTGTTTTTGGATTGTTTTAATAAGTAGTAATAATCAGCTAACGCAATTTTGGGGCGCAAATGTTCTTCATCGATAAAAATAATAGAATTTCATCATTAAATAAAAATGGGCATCAATTTTTTTGAATGGCTCTTAGTTTTGTTCAATAACTTTCAATTATGCCCTTCCCTTTGTTTATCTCTCGGATGGATGAGATTAACATTGTCATCTCCTCTCCTTTGAACTACCTTTTGTGCTACACCATTCTTTGCTGTGAGGTAAGCCCTTCATTCCCCTTGCTATATAAGAAGAACATTCATTCCTCCCATCTTCACTAAGAAGTCTCTACAATACCCAAGCGCTGACCCTCTAAATCGCTCAGCCACCAACGACAAGCCCACCTTGTTCCACCAACGCCACCGGCAAATTGTTCCCACCTAGCCATAAATACAAACGCACACACAAAACGTGGCCTCATCCTCCACCGCCCCCCTCCCTCCTCCTCATCCTACCGCAGCGCACCAAACCACCTCCCCCACCCTCAAACCACCTCCCCCACCCTCCCCTCGGCGCCCCGCAGCCTACCACCCCCCTCACCCCTCAAACCCCCTCAACACCCCTCCCCAACCCTCCCCTCGGCACCCCATCTCTCCGCCTCCAATCCACCGCTCCTCCTCGACCCCCGCGCGCCCCCCCTCTGCCTACCACCCCGTCACCCCCTCCAACCCCCTCAACAACCCTCCCCAACCCTCCCCTCGACCCCCGCGTGCCCCCCCTTTGCCTACCATCCCCTCACCCCCTCCAACCCCCTCAACACCCCTCCCCAACCCTCCCCTCGGAACCCCGCAGCGCCCCACCCCCCTCACCCCCTCCAACCCCCTCAACACCCCTCCCCAACCCTCCCCTCGGAACCCCGCAGCGCCCCTCACCCCCTCCACCCCCTCAAACCACCTACCCCACCCTCCCCTCGGCGCCCCCTCTGCCTGCCACCCCCCCTCACCCCTCAAACCCCCTCAACACCCCTCCCCATCCCTCCCCTTGGCACCCATCTCTCCGCCTCCAACCCCACCACTCCTCCTCGACCCCCGCGCGCCCCCCCTCTTCCTACCACCCCCCTCACCCCCTCCAACCCCCTCAACACCCCTCCCCAACCCTCCCCTCGGAACCCCGCAGTGCCCCACCCCCCTCACCCCCTCCAACCCCCTCAACACCCCTCCCCAACCCTCCCCTCGACCCCCGCGCCCCCCCCCCCTCTGCCTACCATCCCCTCACCCCCCTCCAACCCCCTCAACACCCCTCCCCAACCCTCCCCTCGACCCCCGCGCGCCCCCCCTCAACACCCCTCCCCAACCCTCCCCTCGGCACCCCGCAGCGCCCCACCCCCCTCACCCCCTCCAACCCCCTCAACCCACCTCCCCCTAACTCCCCTCGGCGCCCCGCAGACCACCACCCCCTCACCCCCTCCACCCCCCCTCCCCCTCTAACCCCCTCCACCCACCTCCCCCAAACTCCCCTCGGCACCCCACAGACCACCACCCCCCTCACCCCCTCCAACCCCCTCCACCCACCTCCCCCACCCTCCCCTCGGCGCCCCGCGTCCTACCCCCCCCCCCCCTCCCCCTCTAACCCCCTCAACCCACCTCCCCCAAACTCCCCTCGGCGCCCCACAAACCACCACCCCCCTCACCCCCTCCAACCCCCTCCACCCACCTCCCCCACCCTCCCCTCGGCGCCCCGCGTCCTACCACCCCCTCACCCCCTCCACCCCCCTCCCCCTCTAACCCCCTCCACCCACCTCCCCCAAACTCCCCTCGGCGCCCCACAGACCACCACCCCCCTCACCCCCTCCAACCCCCTCCACCCACCTCCCCCACTCTCCCCTCGGCGCCCCGCGTCCTACCCCCCCCCCATCCCCCTCTAACCCCCTCAACCCACCTCCCCCAAACTCCCCTCGGCGCCCCACAGACCACCATCCCCCTCACCCCCTCCAACCCCCTCCACCCACCTCCCCCACCCTCCCCTCGGCGCCCCGCGTCCTACCACCCCCTCACCCCCTCCAATCCCCTCAACCCCCCTCCCCCCCCGCCTCCAACCCCTCCACCCCCTCCCCCTCCTTCCCTCGGCACTCCGCAGCGCCCCACCCCCTCACCTCTCCTCCAACCCCCTCAACCCCCCTCCCTCCACCTCCAACCCCTCCACCCCCTCCCCCTCCTTCCCTCGGCACCCCGCAGCGCCCCACCCCCCTCACCTCTCCTCCACACCTCTCCACCCCCCTCCCCATCCTTCCCTCGACACCCCCTCGGCGCCCCCTCCTCCAAACCTCTCAACCACCCTCCCTCCGCCTCCAACCTCTCCACCCCCTCCCCCTCCTTCCCTCGGCACCCCGCAGCGCCCCACTCCCTCACCTCTCCTCCAACTCCCTCAACCCCCCTCCCTCCGCCTCAAACCCCTCCACCACCTCCCCCTCCTTCCCTCGGCACCCCGCAGCGCCCCACTCCCTCACCTCACCTCCAACCCCTCAACCCCCCTCCCTCCGCCTCCAACCCCTCCACCCCCTCCCCCTCCTTCCCTCGGCACCCCGCAGCGCCCCACCCCCTCACCTCTCCTCCAACCCCCTCAACCCCCCTCCCTCCGCCTCCAACCCCTCCACCCCCTCCCCCTCCTTTCCTCGGCACCCCGCAGCGCCCCACCCCCTCACCTCTCCTCCACACCTCTCCACCCCCTCCCCAACCTTCCCTCGACACCCCCTCGGCGCCCCCTCCTCCAAACCTCTCAACCACCCTCCCTCCGCCTCCAACATCTCCACCCCCTTCCCCTCCTTCCCTCGGCACCCCGCAGTGCCCCACTCCCTCACCTCTCCTCCAACCTCTCAACCCCCCTCCCTCCGCCTCCAACCTCTCCACCCCCTCCCCTTCCTTCCCTCGGCACCCCGCAGCGCCCCACTCCCTCACCTCTCCTCCAACCCCCTCAACCCCCCTCCCTCCACCTCCAACCCCTCCACCCCCTCCCCCTCCTTCCCTCGGCACCCCGCAGCGCCCCACCCCCCTCACCTCTCCTCCAAACATCTCAACCCCCCCCCCTCCCCAACCTTCCCTCGACACCCCCTCGGCGCCCCCTCTTCCTACCACACCACCCCACCCCCCCTCGCCCCCTCCAACCCCCTTCACCCCCTCCAACCCCCTCCACACCCTCCCCAACCCTCCCTTCGGCACCCCGCAGTGCCCCCACCCCTCTACCCGCCATCGCCCGCCCCACACCACCCCCTCCCACCACATCAACACCGCCCACCTCAACCCCCTCCCTCCTCCTCGGCCCCCACGCGCCCCTCTTCCTACCAACCCCCTCAACCCCTCATCCCCTCTGCCCCGCCGGCTCCAGACCCACACCACCCTCTCCCATCACCTCAACCCATCAAGCCCCAACCCCTCCATTCCATTAGATTCCCCGCACACCCCTACCCCTCCCACCCCCTCCACCACCGCCTACCCCGCCGCCAACTACCTCCATGGCTGAACCCTCCGCTCCGGGTGCGCGTTCCGATCCTTCATCCCAACTGCCTCCACACCTTCACAATCCATCCTCTCCCACCTCCGCGCTTCCCTCTGACCATCCCAATCCTCCTCCTCCCTCATCGGCAGAACAATCTGTTCAAGCTAATCCAACACCGCCTACGGCCCTTGATCTTCCCATTTATTCCATACACTCTGATTCCACCGACCTTTATTCCCCACCTCCCCTCCCGCACCCTCCTTCTCCTTCCCAATCTATGTCTCATTCATCCCACCCATCTTCACGAACCGGGGATTATATGCGCCTGTTTCTCCCACCTGACTTAAACCTGCAAATCCGAATGCATCTATCCCTACCTACCATTGCCCTTCGTCAAATGTTTTCCATTGAGGATCTTCAGCAGGCGGGCTTGTGGGGCTTGGCTAATGTTTTCTTCAATAACCCCGCCAATTTTACCCAGGTTTATGAAGCTATCCGCCTCTTCCCTCATTTTAGAACCGGCACTCTCTTCATCCCAGACATTGCCGCCAATATTGGGTCCCCCCTAATACATTTTCGTGCTCCCCCTTTCCTATACTCTGGACTGTCCGCCTCGGCTACTATTGCCTTTTGTACCACACACTTTCAAAGTAATGCTAGGTTTTCGCTCCGCATGACCACCCTTCTCAATGCGTTCATCTTTTTCTTCTTACTACGCAGTCAAACTTCTTCGCTTCCCTGGTCAGATATTCGTATCGCCGATCCGCTTTTCTGCTTTCTCCATAGCCGTCCTTACCCTTACGCAACCCTCATTTATAGTTCCTTGACTTTGCGCTCCCGTCGACTCCGCGAGGCTATCTCTAGAGGCTCTCATGCATTTTCCATCTATTCTGCACCCTTCTTAGCTTGGCTCTATCACATTCCCGCACAATCTGCCCACAATGTTGCTTATCTCCCTACCCACCCTGGACCGTCCATTGCTCCATCTCCCTCCCCCCCTCTAATCTCAATTGACTCAGCTTCCGCATCGACACCCGCCTCCGCACCCCCTGATGTAACCTCCTTACCTCCCCAATCTTCTTCACCTATCCCTCCTGCATCTAACACCTCTCCATTCATGCCTAACCCCCCTGATGTAACCTCCTTACCTCCCCAATCTTCTTCACCTATCCCTCCTGCATCTAACCCCTCTCCATTCATGACTACCTCCCCTGACGTCCCCTCCTTACCTCCCCAATCTTCTTCACCTCTCCCTCCTGCATCTACCACTTCTCCTTTCATGACTACCCCCCCTCACGTCCCCTCCTTCACTACCAAATCTTCTTCCCCTATCCCTCCTGCATCTACCACTTCTCCAACCATGCCTACCCCTCCCCTTATACCTCGACCTCCCCTCTCTTCAGCCTTCACGCCACTCATTCAAACACAGCTCAACCCTCAAAACCCCACCTGTATGCCCCCAATTCACCCGGATTCCACCTCCCCCCCTATCATTAATATCCCTGTCAGTCAAACACTCCCCTCCCCCAATCCTTCCCTTCCCACTCCATCTTCCACTCCAACCCTTCCTCCTCCTCCGCAGGTTATTCCCCCTCCTGCTCCAACGGCAACTCCCACTCCGCCTTTTTGCAATTACTACAGGACGCGAGTGTAGTCGCTCTCGGCAATGCTCAGGCCTCCCAGATTTCCTTGGATTCGGTTTCCGCCGCAGCTTCGGTTCATCAACAGTATATCTCCACAATAGAAAACATCAATCGCATGGCCACCTCTCAATGGCACTCACTCCATGAAACGGCGCGATTGCTCAAAGAAGAGAGGGATCATTATCGCGATATGGCAGACTCTGCGTTGAAAGCCTTAGAAGATCTTCAGAATCGCTCCAACTTAGGGCTTTGTGCTAATGCTGCATGCAGACGTATCCGCCGGGAAAGGGATCATCTTAGGCAATGCCTTAGTTCGCTACATCTTACGATCGAACAAGCTTCTGCTCCTTTGCCCCCTTCTCCATCTACCTCGGCTGACAATCTCAACCATCCTCCACAATAAATTGCCATCCACATAATAATTGCTCTTATATCCCATTATCGCTTGGTCAATAATTTTCTCCTCCCTTTGATTTCTAAATAATTCTTGTAAGGTGCCTTATACTTTTTCTTACTTAAAATACACACCCTTTATCTCTTTTCTTGCCTACGTTGTTTTCATATCCGTGTCATTGCAATTTCTCAATTTTGTATTGCTGTTGTCTCTCCGGGACGGAGAGATCTTTAGGTGGTGGGCATCTGTAGAGCCCTAACCGGTTAAAACTAAAGGTACAAAGTATTTTTTCTCTTAAGGTTCAAAGGATAAATTTAAAATCTTAAGGTGCAAAAGTAAAGAATTAAAAGGAAAGGTGAAGGTATGGAAGGCTACACAAAGGTGGAAATAGGCCACCCAATCAAAAATTTTATCTTGAAAGTCACTCTTGTTCTAAAAGTCACTACAGGACAAAGTAGCGAGTCGTTGAGGACCGGTTCAAAAAGACAATCTTGGGACATTGAAAGGACACCAAGATTGTATTGCAGTTAGAGTGCGCGAACCGGCGGACTCAACAAAAAGAAGGACAAAGGCTATACTTGGGCACATTGAGAGCTAGGAGCAAGGGAGAGCTTCAGAGGAAGCAAGAGAGGAAGCAAGAAGAGCCTCCAGTGTGCGACGACATTCAAGAGTGCAAGAGGTGTCAAGAGGAAAGTGTGCAAAGAAGGCGGGTTGGATTCCAAGAGTTCCAAGGTCTATTGCGTGTGTGCGCCGTGATACCAATTCCTTAGCTTGGCGGAAGCTTAGTGCAAGGTGTGCACAAGGGAAGCGGGAAGTAAGTGAAGGATTGGTGCACGAGAGGCCGCTGCTAGAGGACTTGAGATAATTGGTCTTCAGTAATTGATATTCTCTGAAGTTGTATTTAGTCATTGATTAGACTGTGCGCAGTCATTGTAATTGTTGAAGGATAATCAATATTCAAGGTTTCCAAGAGTATTCCTTTGCAGAAGTTCTCACTGTTATTCCATTTTCATCATCTCCTTTTTCTCCTACAAACCCTCAAACTCCTTCTTGTCCACGAATCCCCAACAATTATGCATCACACATACATGCCTAAATGCACACATAAATATATATACATGCATACATATTTACATGTACACATTTACACATAGACACATATACATATATACATATATACATGGACACATCACATATACATGCCTACATGCACAAATGTATACTTATACATGCATACAAAATTATAAACACTTGCATATATTACATGAATACATGAATATTTTACACAAATTCATATGCATATATACACATATGCATACTAACACATGTATACATATATCAAACATATGCACACATATACATATACATGAAGTACATATATATGCAAACTAACACATATATACATATAATACACATGAATACACAGACATATGCATACATACATGATAAAACTTTGCTCCTCGAAGATAAAGCTATATACAAAATAATTAGGCATACCCTGAGCTTCATGTTCTAACTTAAAAGAATATGATTGTATCTCTCTAGTAGGATTCATCGTTATTCAAGTTGAATAAAGAATCTATTATTTGATATCCATTTAGAAGCTTCAAGTTATTGGTCGATAACTAGAGTAGAATTTACCATCTAATCTTCTCATATGTTCTCATTATTGCCATCATTTTGGTAAGATATCAATATAGTCTCATCTTTATTATCCTTATTGATTTCATTTATTTCTTCTATTGTTAAATTTGTGTTCTCATGAGTCATATCATCTATTGATGGATTAATATCAATTTTTGGTAATTCCGCAGCTTCCTCATTAGTAGAATGAGCATGTAGAGTATTATCCTCTTCATCAAAAAGATTAGTATCATTATCATGTATAATGATTCTAATCTCTTTCAGATGTTGATGTATTAGTATCTCATGTTGAATCATCAAGATGACTTTGTTCGACCTCTCTAACAATAAACTGTTCAAACAATGACCTACCTCTAGGCTGAACATCAATGACTTGCCACCAAGGGTGAGCATCTAGGTTTTTATAAAAAAATGCTTGTTCAATATGCCTAGGAAGAATATACGGTTCTTTAGTAGATCACATTACCTTGGAAGAATCAATTGCGCAAAACCCAGATAATTCCTTTCTTAATGTGGAATTACTACCTTTATACTCAGCTCAAAACCAGTCAACCTTCAAAATGACCTATCAAAATATATAAAAACAGAAACCCATTAGTAGGTGCTTAAAAAAATAACTGACTCTATCATGAAAAATATAAACTTTTTTCTATCTGTTTGAATGTACGAAATGAAATTTTGTAGATACCAACAATAGTTCCTCCGTAATCAAGTTCGCCATCTATAAGGTTCGTGTGTTTTGAGCTAACACGTGATACTTGCTTGAAAGAAGCAACAATACTAGAATCCTCTGTTTTACATAAAGAATCAATGGCTTTGATTCTAATATGCTGTCCAAAAGCCTGCATATTAGTGAACATTCGAGCCTGCAAAAGAAATTAAATTAGTAAATAGAAACTAATATACATATATGAAGAAAACATAATACTATTAAAATAAAATTACCTTTCATTCACAACCTATCATTAACTCTCTCTGCTCATCTAAGATTTCTTCATTATTTGCATTGGCGCATTGCAAACGACTATATAGCCAATCCGTGAAAGAAGATATATTTGTAATCTCATTATTATTGAGATTACATCTATATCTTTTGTTTCTTTGCTGTTTACTTCAGAGATTTTGAAGTTCCTATTCATACTTGCTAAGGAATGCTTGCATGCATTAGCTATTATATGCTACAAAAGTAGAAACATTATTTTTTCGTGAAATGTACATAAAAATGGAACTCCCTTACCTGATAATACCTCATTTGTTATTTTTGAAGAAGACTCGTTGGTCCATGCATGTGGAGCTTCTTCATGAACTCTTTCAAGGTACTCGCTAACGTAATACATGCACTCTTCAAGCATCCAACCCTTTCCCATGGATCCTTCTGATTTCGCTCTTTGTCACACATAACCTTTTAATATTCCCATAAATCACTCGACCCAAAACATCCATCGAGTGTTGACAAGACCTGAAATCTCTATTTCATCTACAAAATGGACTAACCGTTGTACATCCATCGATAACCAAAGGTAAAATATGTTTCAAAAAGTTATGCGAGTCATTGGTCTTTAACCCACAAAAGCTCTTATCATCCATAGTAAAAATGTTTTGAAAATATTCTCCATATCCTGTAGGAGTCCTAATCAATTGAATCCTATTGTTGATAGTCTCTATCTCGTTTGTTGTAAGTACCCAAGGAGCAGGTGCATAGGTCGTTTCCTATCGATGTCTATCAAAAACTAGCCCTAACTCTAGTTTCGAGTTTTGATCTTTCAAATCATTCCTTGATGCTATGGTATCTTTTAGTCCAAGAAGATACTGCCATAATGAATAACCAATATTCTTGAATATATGCATAGGATCAAGAAGATGACATACTTTTAACTGTTTCCAGTACTTCAAAGAATACCATATTGATATATTCTTTGCGAGTGCCAATTTTCCTTTACCTCTCTTCACATACTCATTATCTTCATCATCATTGAAGATTTTTGGTTCTGGATCTATCAGAGGTCCATTTGTCCATTTTTTATACCAATCCATAGGCGTCATAGGTTTTGGACATTGACCTGTTTCAAGCTTTCCATTAAAATCTATCTCTTCTCTTTTAGATCTTAATGGATGATCATCGGGCAAGAATCATCGATGTGGAAGATAAATATTTTTGTTGAGATTCTTACTATAGATTGATCTCAACCAATCACGACAATATGGCATTAGGGAAAAAAGTGAGCCTTGCATGGTCCTTGTAAGGATTCCTAATTTTTAGGGATTAAAAAGCCTAATCTATGAGTTTAAGGAGCCACATGAAACCACTTGTGGTATTTGGAATAAAATAATGTATATCATATTATTTGTTTGCTCTCTCATCCATGAGCGTACATGAGCCGTTGGATTGTTCAAATCAATGGTTTACATTAGATCTCTACAGAATTTAGAGAGAGAATGCATTTAAATTTGTGGGAATGAGGACAAGAATGTTCATACTCTCGGCAAAAATCTTGGCCATTAGATCATATGTGATCTGAATTTCGAGTTTTTGAAAACAATTCTCTAAAGAAAATCACCAGTTTTAGATGGTTTTGTTGTCTTTGACCACCCAAAAACAAGGGAAACCTATGCCTAGCCTATGTGATTAAGGGACCAGACCGTGTCCACCACCCTCTTCTCATTGGTCCATGGCTAATCACGCCTTAATCCAAAGGCCCATCCAGGGTTCATTTTTTTCCTAACAAGCTTTATAACCCTTAGTAGATATTCCTGCATCATGAAAATGATAAAAATATAATTAGATTAAATCCCATTTATTTATATGGATATTGAATAAAAAAATTACATCAATACCTGAACAAACACCATATCCTAGAAAATCGTGAATAGTCCAAGCCACAATACCACGAACCATAATATTTCTTTCATTGATGCTTTTCGATACATCAATGACATTAATGCCTCTCCATGATCATCAATGAGAGAAGCAAGATATATATTCATATCTTTAACTTGTCTTTTGCCTGAGATTAAAAGTGAAAGCATTAAATGTTCCTTTTTAATGCTAAGACATGGAGGAAGATTGTAGTTTACGATTACCACTCGCCACGTTGACCATTTACTGGATTTCATGGAGAATGGATTAACCCCATCTAATACAACTCCTAACTTTAGATTCTATGGATTTTGTGCAAATTCAGGCCATGTAGAATCAATATGTTGAAAAGCAACACTATCATGAGGAATTCTGATTATTCCATCAGTACTTTTAAGATCATGTCCCCATGTCAAAAGCTTTGATAATTCGGGGCTTTGAAACATATGTCTAATCTGAGGAGCCAATGGAAAATGTCTCAATACCTTTTTTGGGATTTTAGCTTCTTCGTCCTTATATCTAGGAGATTGACATTTGGGACATGTCAAAGAGTCTGCATATTCACGTCTATATAAAATACAATCATTAGGACATGCATGTATACATTGATAATCTATACGAAGATTTTTTATTATCTTCTTCATTTCATCATGTGAGGTAAGAAGAATATTTTGACTTGGTAAAAGGTTTTCAGATAATAACCTGTAAGTTCACCAAAAAAAGATATATTAAAAACAGTAACTAAATAAATACACATATATATATATATATACATATAATTATATATATATATATGTACGCTTATGTGTATGTATATGTGGATGTGTATATGCATGTGCATACATATACATGTGTATGTGTATATGTGTATATGTATATATGTATGTATATATACATATATATATGTATGCGTATGTGTATGCATATATGTATATGTATGTGTGTATACATATGTATGTGTATATATGTATGAATGTAGGTTGCATACTCAAAGATTATATACATTCATAGATTCATACATATGTGTATGTGTATATATATGTATTGATCGTTAACTAGAGTAGAATTTACTATCTAATCTGCTCATATGTTTTCATCATTGCCATCATTTTCGTAAGATATCAATATAGTCTCATCTTTATTATCCTTATTGATTTCATTTATTTCTTCACATACTCATTATCTTCATCATCATTGAAGATTTTTGGTTCTGGATCTATCCGAGGTCCATTTGTCCATTTTTTATACCAATGCATAGGCGTCATAGGTTTCGGACATTGACCTGTTTCAAGCTTTCCATTCAAATCTATCTCTTCTCTTTTAGATCTTAATGGATGATCATCAGGCAAGAATCCTCGATGTGGAAGATAAATAATTTTGTTGAGATTCTTACTATAGATTGATCTCAACCAATCACCACAATATGGCATTAGGGAAAAAACTGAGCCTTGCATGGTCCTTGTAAGGATCCCTAATTTTTAGGGATTAAAATCCTAATCTCTGAGTTTAAGGAGCCACATGAAACCACTAGTGGTAATTGGAATAAAATAATGTATATCATATTATTTGTTTGGTCTCTCATCCATGAGCGTACATGAGCCGTTGGATTGTTCAAATCAATTGTTTACATTAGATCTCTTGCGAATCTAGAGAGAGAATGCATTTAAATTTGTGGGAATGAGGACAAGAATGTTCATACTCTCTGCAAAAATCTTGGCCATTAGATCATATGTGATCTGAATTTCAAGCTTTTGAAAACCATTCTCTAAAGAGACTCACTAGTTTTAGATGGCTTTGTTGTCTTTGACCACCCAAAAACAAGGGAAGCCTATGCCTAGCCTATATGATTGAGGGACCAGACTGTGTCCACCACCCTCTTCTCATTGGTCCATGGCTAATCACGCCTTAATCCAAAAGGCCCATCCAAGGTTCATCTTTTCCCTAACAAGCTTTATAACCCTTAGTAGATATTCCCGCATCAAGAAAATGATAAAAATATAATTAGATTAAATCACATTTATTTATATGGATATTGAATTAAAAAATTACATCAATACCTGAACAAACACCATGTCCTAGAAAATTGTGAATAGTCCAAGCCGCAATACCACGAACCATAATATGTCTTTCATTGATGCTTTTCGATACATCAATGACATTAATGCCTCTCCATGATCATCAATGAGAGAAGCAAGATATATATTCATATCTTTAACTTGTCTTTTGCCTGAGATTAAGAAAGCATTAAATGTTCCTTTTTAATGCTAAGATATGGAGGAAGATTGTAGTTTATGATTACCACTCGCCACATTGACCATTTATTGGATTTCATGGAGAATGGATTAACCCCATCTAATGCAACCCCTAGCTTTAGATTCTATGGATTTTTTGCAAATTCAGGGCATGTAGAATCAATATGTTGAAAAGCAACACTATCATGAGGAATTCTGATTATTCCATCTCTACTTTTATGATCATGTCCCCATGTCAAAAGCTTTGATAATTCGAGGCTTTGAAACATATGTCTGATCTGAGGAGCCAATGGAAAATGTCTCAATACCTTTTTTGGGATTTTACCTTCTTCGTCCTTATATCAAGGAGATTGACATTTGGGACATGTCAAAGAGTCTGCATATTCACCTCTATATAAAATACAATAATTAGGACATGCATGTATACATTGATAATCTATATGAAGATTGTTAATTATCTTCTTCATTTCATCATGTGAGGTAGGAAGAATATTTTGACTTAGTAAAAGGTTTTCAGATATAACCTGTAAGTTCACCGAAAAAAGATATATTAAAAACACTAACTAAATAAATACATATATATGCATATAATTATATATATATGCTTATGTGTATGTGTATGTGGATGTGTATATGCATGTTCATACATATACATATGTGTATGTGTATATGTGTATATGTATATGTATGTATATATATATATATATATATATATATATATATATATATATATATATATATATATATATATATATATATATATATATATATATATATATATATATATATATATATATATATATATATATATATATGTGTGTGTGTGTGTGTGCGTATGTGTATGCATATATGTATATGTATGTGTGTATACATGTGTATGTATGTATGTGTATATATGTATGTGTATATATGTATGAATGTAGGTTGCATACTCAAAGATTACATAGCCTCCTCATAGAAGCTTCTGATAAATGATGTTATACTCGCAATTGTGAATGGTGTGGTGGAATATCATCAACATCATAGGTTGGAATCTACACATATAAATAAAATTCATTAGCATTCCATAAATGAATAAAAAGTAAACTTTAAACATAAAATTAAATATATAAGTTATTAAATATGGATAAAATATTTTCATTTTCTCTAGCTAAAAGGTGCTCTTGGAGGTCTATGCCATCCATAATTCACTAATAGTTCATCACTAGCATGTAATGTAGTAATAAGATTGACAACTATGTATCTTGATACATCTTTACTCATGTATGTTGATTCATGAATATTTTCATGCTTCTCAAATATGCAATTAGTCCTTGAACTATTATGTAACCCTCAACTACTATTTATTAATCCTGCTATATTTCCATGCGTGTAAGGTCTTCCATCAATATATAATCTTTCATTTTTTGCATGTGAAATCCTTCTACTAGTAAGGGATGCTGCATTCAAGCATATTCCATAAGTACTCATGCTTTGAACATAACGTGAAAGTCGATGCCAACCTCCCGATCGATATATAGGACCACAAAATGACATAAGAGTGACTTCAGAGTTCGGAGGTACATACAAATCCTCTATAATAAAGAAACCATGACCAGCATTAGTAATAGTGGATTGAGCAATCATATGGTGATTACCCCAAAAGTTGAAAACCTCTCCATCTAAAGGAAGTGGTCCTCTATTCCATCCTCCATATCTTCTTCTATCATATCTTTGTACTAGAGAACGATCACGAGCTGGCAATGGATAATCTCCTACCGTTTTAGTCTCTAAACCAAGAGGTAGAGAATTTCTAGAAACCTTTGCTTATAATTGATGAACAACAAGTCCATGACGTGTACAAGGTATATTAACATTATGAGAAAAATTATCGTCATCATCATCATCGAGCAACTATTCCTATTTATCAACAGTAATTTGATTTTGTATATGGTTTTTAAATAAAATAATGACATTAATTTATATAAGAAATACATACCCAAGCATTATCACATTCACTAGGTGATGGTGCATGCTCAAAAGTACCGTATTCTGCCTCATGTTGAATACATTCCAATCGTGGTCTCTGATGCGTGCCATAACAAGAGTTACACCAACATATAATATGCTCTTGATAGTAAAATTCATCATAATTCCTATCGGAGGACACATGTGAGTCATTGCATGGGTAGGAGGTGGTGGAGTGCCCTCTAATTGATCAGAATCTCATTATAATAAGAAACAAAAAAATATATAATTTATGTATCCATCAAATATATTTAAAATTAAATTTTTGATATACTTATAGTATATAGTCATTGCACGATGAGGAGACGGTGGTGGAGGTCCATCGAACTGATTAGAATCTACAAATAATGGTATTTGATATTAATAATCTGATTATTTACATACATAAACATTCACATATACATATTTACACATACACACATATTCACATATACACATACACACATATTCACATATACACAAATACACAATATTGTGGGATAAATGCATGTATTTCGTATGAATGAGTGTATATGCATGCATGTGTGCGTACGTATATATGTGGATATGTATATTGTGTTTATGTTATATGTATGTATATGTGTATATGTATGCATATATGTATGCGTATATGTTTGCATGTATATGTGTATGTGGGTATGTGTATGTGTATGTGTGTGTATATATGTGTATCTATAATGATTTTTTTTTTGTTTGAGATTAAACTAACAGGAGATATTGTATGGTGGAAAAAAATAAGAGGTGACCTAACATACCACTTGAGACGTGGCACTTTTTTCGTAGATAGCTACATCTTCAGGAGTCATTTCCTTAGTAGAAGGTATACAAATTAATAGTTTTTATTTATATTTTTCATATATCTTAGTAATTTTTTACATTTAATTTATGTATTTCTTTTCTCTTAAATCAAAGGCTGCTGCAAAGAAGAAGTTAAAATGCAAGAAACTAATCTTTTTTATTTTTTTCAATGTAGCGAAAGGATTATGGCCGATATCCTATGAAAGATGAGATCGCGTATGCTACACATTCTCGATATCAGCGTTTCAGCGAGTATATGTGAGATCATCTGGATGACTTTGTGAATATTATTAAAATTTATATAGTTATTTTATTTTTATGGATGTTTCAATTGTTTTACTTATTTATGTTTGTTATATGTAATACAAGAGTATTATAGAGAGGCACATATGGATAAGGTGGAGAGATAGACATAGGAGGGACAATTTCGATCGTCAGAGGGTGATCATGATGATGAGGATGAGGATGATTAGGATGATCATGATGTTGTTGATGATGATGATGATCATGATGATTATGATTAGGATTCTTCATTATGACATTGGATTATATGTATTTACATTGATATATATATATATATATATATATATATATATATATATATATATATATTATCTATATATTTTTTCATTTTAGTTATGTTTTGAATTGTGTGTATGATATTAAGTAATGAAAAGATTTGTTCTATTGATTGTAATTATTGTTTATATTAAGCATGTGTTTTAGTACTTTAATTATATAATTCATTCATATGTGTGTACATACGTGCATGTATATGTGTGCAATATTATGTGTGTGTACGTATGTGCATGTATATGTGTAATATTTGTGTGTATATGAATGTATGTACATATGTATATGTGTATATGCATGTATGTGCATGTGCATGTGTAACTGTATATGTGTATGTATGTGTATATGCATGTGCATGTGGATGCATTTCCATTTGCATCCATGTGGATGTGCATATACATGTATTTGAGTATATTTTAATGTGTGTCTGTATATATATATATATATATATATATATATATATATATATATATATATATATATATATATATATATATATATATATATATATATATATATATATATATATATATATATTATATATATATGCAATAATACATGCATGAAAGTCTTTTTATGTGGTTGTAGAAATGTTTGTGCATATGCATGTGTATGTGTTTGTATGTGTAAGTGTATGTGCACATGTATGTGTGTATGTGCAAGTGTATATGTGTATATGTGTGAACTTGCCCCTTCATCATGTATAAGTGTATATGTGCACATTTTTACACACACGTACACATGCATGCTAATACACACATATAATGAATACACATAGACACATACACATACTCACATACACATACACATACTCACATACACATACACATACATAATCATATGTACACACACATAGACTCATATTATCATATTTACATGCATATATACATATACACATGCATATATACACACACACACAACACATGCATATGCACATATAGATACACATACAAACACACATGTATATGCACATATAGAAACACATACATACACACATCCATACTTATATATATATATATATATATATATATATATATATATATATATATATATATATATATATATATATATATATATATATATATATATATATATATATATATATATATACACACACACACTTAGATATCTATATATATATAAATAAATAAATAAATCCTATTTCAAAAATCCTAATCCAAAAACACTAATTTTTATATTAGGGTTTTAAAACCCCTAATTTAGAAACTCTAGCTCAGCCTTTTAGCAATATGATTGAAGTACATGTACACATTGCATCTATTCCTCCGACGTCCTACTAGAGAGGATTCTCTCCTCTCAACCTTATGCCTCTATATATAGCTACTCGAATTAACAAGGATCATAATATATATATAAAGATATATACACATCATGTAGATACATATACATAAATATAAAATGGAGTGGATAAATTATGCATCACACATACATGCCTAAATGCACACATAAATATATATACATGCATACATATTTACATGTACACATTTACACATAGACACATATACATATATACATATATACATGGACACATCACATATACATGCCTACATGCACAAATGTATACTTATACATGCATACAAAATTATAAACACTTGCATATATTACATGAATACATGAATATTTTACACAAATTCATATGCATATATACACATATGCATACTAACACATGTATACATATATAAAACATATGCACACATATACATATACATGAAGTACATATATATGCAAACTAACACATATATACATATAATACACATGAATACACAGACATATGCATACATACATGATAAAACTTTGCTCCTCGAAGATAAAGCTATATACAAAATAATTAGGCATACCCTGAGCTTCATGTTCTAACTTAAAAGAATATGATTTTATCTCTCTAGTAGGATTCATCGTTATTCAATTTGAATAAAGAATCTATTATTTGATATCCATTTAGAAGCTTCAAGTTATTGGTCGATAACTAGAGTAGAATTTACTATCTAATCTGCTCATATGTTTTCATTATTGCCATCATTTTGGTAAGATATCAATATAGTCTCATCTTTATTATCCTTATTGATTTCATTTATTTCTTCTATTGTTAAATTTGTGTTCTCATGACTCATATCATCTATTGATGGATTAATATCAATTTTTGGTAATTCCGTAGCTTCCTCATTAGTAGAATCAGCATGTAGAGTATTATCCTCTTCATCAAAAAGATTAGTATCATTATCATGTATAATGATTCTAATCTCTTTCAGATGTTGATGTATTAGTATCTCATGTTGAATCATCAAGATGACTTTGTTCGACCTCTCTAACAATAAACTGTTCAAACAATGACCTACCTCTAGGTTGAACATCAATGACTTGCCACCAAGGGTGAGCATCTAGGTTTTTATAAAAAAATGCTTGTTCAATATGCCTAGGAAGAATATACGGTTCTTTAGTAGATCACATTACCTTGGAAGAATCAATTGCCCAAAACCCAGATAATTCCTTTCTTAATGTGGAATTACTACCTTTATACTCAGCTCAAAACCAGTCAACCTTCAAAATGACCTATCAAAATATATAAAAACAGAAACCCATTAGTAGGTGCTTAAAAAAATAACTGACTCTATCATGAAAAATATAAACTTTTTTCTATCTGTTTGAATGTACGAAATGAAATTTTGTAGATACCAACAATAGTTCCTCCGTAATCAAGTTTGCCATCTATAAGGTTCGTGTGTTTTGAGCTAACACGTGATACTTGCTTGAAAGAAGCAACAATACTAGAATCCTCTGTTTTACATAAAGAATCAATGGCTTTGATTCTAATATGCTGTCCAAAAGCCTGCATATTAGTGAACATTCGAGCCTGCAAAAGAAATTAAATTAGTAAATAGAAACTAATATACATATATGAAGAAAACATAATATTATTAAAATAAAATTACCTTTCATTCACAACCTATCATTAACTCTCTCTGCTCATCTAAGATTTCTTCATTATTTGCATTGGCGCATTGCAAACGACTATATAGCCAATCCGTGAAAGAAGATATATTTGTAATCTCATTATTATTGAGATTACATCTATATCTTTTGTTTCTTTGCTGTTTACTTCAGAGATTTTGAAGTTCCTGTTCATACTTGCTAAGGAATGCTTGCATGCATTAGCTATTATATGCTACAAAAGTAGAAACATCATTTTTTCTTGAAATGTACATAAAAATGGAACTCCCTTACCTGATAATACCTCATTTGTTATTTTTTAAGAAGACTCGTTGGTCCATGCACGTGGAGCTTCTTCATGAACTCTTTCAAGGTACTCGCTAACGTAATACATGCACTCTTCAAGCATCCAACCCTTTCCCATGGATCCTTCTGATTTCGCTCTTCGTCACACATAACCTTTTAATATTCCCATAAATCACTCGACCGAAAACATCCATCGAGTGTTGACAACACCTGAAATCTCTATTTCATCTACAAAATGGACTAATAAATGAACCTGAATAAAAATGAAGTGGAAAGCTCTTTCTCCATCAAACATAGTAGCTCTTTGCATTCACATTTTTTTTGTGGGATCTAGTTTTTGTCAATATCTTTTGATGTAATCGTCCTATACACATCATTAAAAAAAATTAAAGAAGTTAATTAAAAACTAAAAGATATCCAATATTCATAGATATTAAATATAAAACTATCATAATTACCTCATAAGTGATCCAAGACGATAGATCACATCTCATACTCTTTCCGTTGTACATCCATCGATAACCAAAGGTAAAATATGTTTCAAAAAGTTATGCCAGTCATTAGTCTTTAACCCAGAAAAGCTCTTATCATCCATAGTAAACATGTTTTGAAAATATTCTCCATATCCTGTAGGAGTCCTAATCAATTGAATCCTATTGTTGATAGTCTCTATCTCGTTTGTTGTAAGTACCCAAGGAGCAGGTGCATAAGTCGTTTCCTATCGATGTGTATCAAAAACTAGCCCTAACTCTAGTTCCGAGTTTTGATCTTTCAAATCATTCCTTGATGCTATGGTATCTTTTAGTCCAAGAAGATACTGCCATAATGAATAACCAATATTCTTGAATATATGCATAGGATCAAGAAGATGACATACTTTTAACTCTTTCCAGTACTTCAAAGAATACCATATTGATATATTCTTTGCGAGTGCCAATTTTCCTTTACCTCTCTTCACATACTCATTATCTTCATCATCATTGAAGATTTTTGGTTCTGGATCTATCAGAGGTCCATTTGTCCATTTTTTATACCAATCCATAGGCGTCATAGGTTTTGGACATTGACCTGTTTCAAGCTTTCCATTAAAATCTATCTCTTCTCTTTTAGATCTTAATGGATGATCATCAAGCAAGAATCCTCGATGTGGAAGATAAATATTTTTGTTGAGATTCTTACTATAGATTGATCTCAACCAATCACCACAATATGGCATTAGGGAAAAAAGTGAGCCTTGCATGGTCCTTGTAAGGATCCCTAATTTTTAGGGATTAAAAAGCCTAATCTATGGGTTTAAGGAGCCACATGAAACCACTTGTGGTATTTGGAATAAAATAATGTATATCATATTATTTGTTTGGTCTCTCATCCATGAGCGTACATGAGCCGTTGGATTGTTCAAATCAATGGTTTACATTAGATCTCTACAGAATTTAGAGAGAGAATGCATTTAGATTTGTAGGAATGAGGACAAGAATGTTCATACTCTCTGCAAAAATCTTGGCTATTAGATCATATGTGATCTGAATTTCGAGTTTTTGAAAACCATTCTCCAAAGAAAATCACCAGTTTTAGATGGTTTTGTTGTCTTTGACCATCCAAAAACAAGGGAAGCCTATGCCTAGCCTATGTGATTAAGGGACCAGACCGTGTCCACCACCCTCTTCTCATTGGTCCATGGCTTATCACGCCTTAATCCAAAGGCCCATCCAGGGTTCATTTTTTTCCTAACAAGCTTTATAACCCTTAGTAGATATTCCTGCATCATGAAAATGATAAAAATATAATTAGATTAAATCCCATTTATTTATATGGATATTGAATAAAAAAATTACATCAATACCTGAACAAACACCATATCCTAGAAAATCGTGAATAGTCTAAGCCACAATACCACGAACCATAATATTTCTTTCATTGATGCTTTTCGATACATCAATGACATTAATGCCTCTCCATGATCATCAATGAGAGAAGCAAGATATATATTCATATCTTTAACTTGTCTTTTGCCTGAGATTAAAAGTGAAAGCATTAAATGCTCCTTTTTAATGCTAAGATATGGAGGAAGATTGTAGTTTACGATTACCACTCGCCACGTTGACCATTTACTAGATTTCATGGAGAATGGATTAACCCCATCTAATGCAACTCCTAACTTTAGATTCTATGGATTTTGTGAAAATTCAGGCCATGTAGAATCAATATGTTGAAAAGCAACACTATCATGAGGAATTCTGATTATTCCATCAGTACTTTTAAGATCATGTCCCCATGTCAAAAGCTTTGATAATTCGGGGCTTTGGAACATATGTCTAATCTGAGGAGCCAATGGAAAATGTCTCAATACCTTTTTTGGGATTTTAGCTTCTTCGTCCTTATATCTAGGAGATTGACATTTGGGACATGTCAAAGAGTCTGCATATTCACGTCTATATAAAATACAATCATTAGGACATGCATGTATACATTGATAATCTATACAAAGATTTTTGATTATCTTCTTCATTTCATCATGTGAGGTAAGAAGAATATTTTGACTTGGTAAAAGGTTTTCAGATAATAACCTGTAAGTTCACCAAAAAAAGATATATTAAAAACAGTAACTAAATAAATACACATATATATATACATATAATTATATATATATGTACGCTTATGTGTATGTATATGTGGATGTGTATATGCATGTGCATACATATACATATGTGTATGTGTATATGTGTATATGTATATATGTATGTATATATATATATATGTATGCGTATGTGTATGCATATATGTATATGTATGTGTGTATACATATGTATGTATGTATGTGTATATATGTATGAATGTAGGTTGCATACTCAAAGATTATATACATTCATACATTCATACATATGTGTATGTATGTGTATGTGTATATATATGTATTGATCAATAACTAGATAAGCTCTTATCATCCATAGTAAACATGTTTTGAAAATATTCTCCATATCTTGTAGGAGTCCTAATCAATTGAATCCTACTGCTGATAGTCTCTATCTCATTTGTTGTAAGTACCCAAGGAGCAGGTGCATAAGTTGTTTCCTGTTGATGTCTATCAAAAACTAGCCCTAACTCTAGTTTTGAGTTTTGATCTTTCAAATCATTCCTTGATGCTATGGCATCTTTTAGTCCAAGAAGATACGTCCATAATGAATAACCAATATTCTTGAATATATGCATAGGATCAAGAAGATGACATGCTTTTAACTCTTTCCAGTACTTCAAAGAATACCATATTGATATGTTCTTTGCGAGTGCCAATTTTCCTTTACCTCTCTTCACATACTCATTATCTTCATCATCATTGAAGATTTTTGGTTCTGGATCTATCAGAGGTCCATTTGTCCATTTTTTATACCAATCCATAGGCGTCATAGGTTTTGGACATTTACCTATTTCAAGCTTTCCATTAAAATCTATCTCTTCTCTTTTAGATCTTAATGGATGATCATCACGCAAGAATCCTCGATGTGGAAGATAAATATTTTTGTTGAGATTCTTCCTATAGATTGATCTTAACCAATCACCTCAATATGGCATTAGGGAAAAAAGTGAGCCTTGCATGGTCCTTGTAAGGATCCCTAATTTTTAGGGATTAAAAAGCCTAATCTATGAGTTTAAGGAGCCACATGAAACCACTAGTGGTATTTGAAATAAAATTATGCATATTATATTATTTGTTTGGTCTCTCATCCATGAGCGTACATGAGCCGTTGGATTGTTCAAATCAATGGCTTTCATTAGATCTCTTGAGCATCTAGAGAGAGAATGCATTTAAATTTGTGGGAATGAGGACAAGAATGTTCATACTCTCTGCAAAAGTCTTGGCCATTAGATCATATGTGATCTCAATTTCGAGTTTTTGAAAACCATTCTCTAAAGAAACTCACCATTTTTAGATGGTTTTGTTGTCTTTGACCACCCAAAAACAAGGGAAGCCTATGCCTAGCCTATGTGATTAAGCGACCAGACTGTGTCCACCACCCTCTTCTCATTGGTCCATGGCTAATCATGCCTTAATCCAAAAGGCCCATCCAGGGTTCATTTTTCCCCTAATAAGCTTTATAACCCTTAGTAGATATTCCCGCATCATGAAAATGATAAAAATATAATAAGATTAAATCACATTTATTTATATGGATATTGAATAAAAAAATTACATCAATACCTGAACAAACACCATATCCTAGAAAATCGTGAATAGTCCAAGCCACAATACCACGAACCATAATATGTCTTTCATTGATGCTTTTCGATACATCAATGACATTAATGCCTCTCCATGATCATCAATGAGAGAAGCAAGATATATATTCATATCTTTAACTTGTATTTTTCCTGAGATTAAAAGTGAAAGCATTAAATCTTCCTTTTTAATGCTAAGATATGGAGGAAGATTGTAGTTTATGATTACCACTTGCCACGTTGACCATTTACTAGATTTCATGGAGAATGGATTAACCCCATCTAATGCAACTCCTAACTTTGGATTCTATGGATTTTGTGCAAATTCAGGCCATGTAGAATCAATATGTTGAAAAGCAACACTATCATGAGGAATTCTGATTATTCCATCAGTACTTTTATGATCATGACCCCATGTCAAAAGCTTTGATAATTCGGGGCTTTGAAACATATGTCTAATCTGAGGAGGCAATGGAAAATGTCTCAATACCTTTTTTGGGATTTTACCTTCTTGGTCCTTATATCGAGGAGATTGACATTTGGGACATGTCAAAGAGTCTGCATATTCACCTCTATATAAAATACAATCATTACGACATGCATGTATACATTGATAATCTATACGAAGATTGTTGATTCTCTTCTTCATTTCATCATGTGAGGTAGGAAGAATATTTTGACTTGGTAAAAGGTTTTCAGATAATAACCTGTAAGTTCACCAAAAAAAGATATATTAAAAACAATAACTAAATAAGTACACATATATATATGCATATAATTATATATATATATATATATGTATGCTTATGTGTATGTGTATGTGGATGTGTATATGCATGTGCATACATATACATATGTGTATTTGTATATGTGTATATGTATATATGTATATATATATGTATGCGTATGTGTATGCATATATGTATATGTATGTGTGTATACATGTGTATGTATGTATGTGTATATATGTATGAATGTAGGTTGCATACTCAAAGATTGCACAGCTTCCTCATAGAAGTTTCTAATAAATGAGGTCCTACTGGCAATTGTGAATGGTGTGGAGGAATATCATCAACATCATACGTTGGAATCTACACATATAAATAAAATTCATTAGCATTCCATAAATGAATAAAAAGTAAACTTTAAACAAAAAATTAAATATATAAGTTACTAAATATGGATAAAAGATTTTCATTTTCTCTAGCTAAAAGGTGCTCTTGGAGGTCCACTATTTTCATGCTTCTGAAATGTGCAATTATTCCTTGAACTATTATGTAACCCTCAACTACTATTTAGTAAACCTGCTATATTTCCATGCGTGTAAGGTCTTCCATCAATATATAATCTTTCATTTTCTGCTTGTGAAATCCTTCTACTAGTAAGGGATGCTGCATTCAAGCATATTCCATAAGTACTCATGCTTTGACCATAACGTGAAAGTCGATGTCAACCTCCCCATCCATATATAGGACCACAAAATGACATAAGAGTGACTTCAGAGTTTGGAGGTACATACAAATCCTCTACAATAAAGAGACCACGACCAGCATTAGTAATAGTAGATGGAGCAATCATATGGTGATTACCCCAAAAGTTGAAAACCTCTCCATCTAAAGGAAGTGGTCCTCTATTCCATCCTCCATATCTTCTTCTATCATATGTTTGTACTAGAAAACAATCACGAGCTGGGAATGGATAATCTCCTGCCATTTTAGTCTCTAAACCAAGAGGTAGAGGATTTCTAGAAACCTTTGCTTGTAATTGATGAACAACAAGTCCATGACGTGTACGAGGTGTATTAACATTATGAGAAAAATTATCATCATCATCATCGAGCAACTGTTCCTATATATCAACAGTAATTTGATTTTGTATATGGTTTTTAAATAAAATAATGACATTAATTTATATAAAAAATACATATGCAAGCATTATCACATTGACCACGTGATGGTGCATGCTCAAAAGTACCGTATTCTTCCTCATGTTGAATACATTCCAATCATGGTCTTCGATGCGTGCCATAACAAGGGTTACACCAACATATAATATGCTCTTGATAGTAAAATTCATCATAATTCCTATCAGAGGACACATGTGAAGTCATTGCATGGGTAGGAGGTGGTGGAGTGCCCTCTGATTGATCAGAATCTCATTATAATAAGAAACAAAAAAATATATAATGTATGTATCCGTCAAATATATTTAAAATTAAATTTTTGATATACTTATAGTATATAGTCATTGCACGATGAGGAGACGGTGGTGGAGGTCCATCCGATTGATTAGAATCTACAAATAATGGTATTTGATATTAATAATCTGATTATTTACATACATAAACATTCACATATAGATATTTACACATACACACATATTCACATATACACATGCACACATCTTCACATATACACAAATACACAGTATTGTGGGATAAATGCATGTATTTTGTATGAATGAGTGTATATGCATGCATGTGTGCGTACGTATATATGTGTTTATGTTATATGTATGTATATGTGTATATGTATGCATATATGTATGCGTATATGTTTGCATGTATATGTGTATGTGGGTATGTGTATGTGTATGTGTGTGTATATATGTGTATCTATAATGATTTTTTTTTGTTTGAGATTAAACTAACAGGAGATATTGTATGGTGGAAAAAAATAAGAGGTGACCTAACATACCACTTGACACGTGGCAATTTTTTCGTAGACAGCTACATCTTCAGGAGTCATTTCCTTAGTAGAAGGTATACAAATTAATAGTTTTTATTTATATTTTCATATATTTTAGTAATTTTTTACATTTAATATATGTATTTCTTTTTTCTTAAATCAAAGACTGCTACAAAGAAGAGAGTTGAGTCAGGCCACACATCGCACCTAAGCCAAATGGGCCATCATGGTTTTGTAGCTACATTTGTAAGTGTATGTGTTATTATGAGTATATTTTTTATTTTAGTTAAAATGCAAGAAACCAAACTTTTTTATTTGTTTCAATGTAGCGAAAGGATTATAGCCGATATCCTATGAAACATGAGATCGCGTATGCTACACATTCTCGATATCAGCGTTTGAGCGAGTATATGCGAGATCATCTAGATGCCTTTGTGAGTATTATTAAATTTTATATAGTTATTTTATTTTTATGTATATTTTAATTGTTTTATTTATTTATGTTTGTTATATGTAATGCAGGAGTATTATAGAGAGGCACATATGGATAAGGTGGAGAGATAGACATAGGAGGGACGATCTCGATCATCACAAGGTGATCATGATGATGAGGATGAGGATGATTAGGATGATCATGACGTTGCTGATGATGATGATGATGATGATTAGGATTCTTGATTATGACATTGGATTATATGTATTTACATTGATATATATATATATATATATATATATATATATATATATATATATATATATATATATATATATATATATATATATATATATATATATTATCTATATATTTTTTCATTTTAGTTATGTTTTGAATTGTGTGTATGGTATTAAGTAATGAAAAGATTTGTTCTACTGATTGTAATTATTGTTTATATTAAGCATGTGTTTTAGCACTTTAATTATATAATTCATTCATATGTGTGTACATACGTGCATGTATATGTGTGCAATATTATGTGTGTGTACGTAGGTGCATGTATATGTGTAATATGTGTGTGTATATGAATGTATGTACATATGTATATGTGTATATGCATGTATGTGCATGTGCATGTATAACTGTATATGTGTATGTATGTGTATATGCATGTGCATGTGCATGTAAATGTATGTATGTGCATGTGCATGTGTAAGTGTATATGTGTGTATATGAGTATGTGCATGTGCATGTGTATGTGTGTGTATATGTATGCGCATGTATATGTGTAAGTGTATGTGTATATGTGTGTATGTGCATGTATATGTGTATATGTATGTATGTGCATGTGTGTATGTGTGTATGTATGTGCATATATATGTATATATATGTGTATGTGTGTGTATATATACATATGTGCATATGTATGTGTATGTGTATAAACATATACAAATGTATGTATATGCATGTGTATATGTATGAAACATGCATGTGATGCATTTCCATTTGCATCCATGTGGATGTGCATATACATGTATTTGAGTATATTTTAATGTGTGTCTGTATCTATATATATATATATATATATATATATATATATATATATATATATATATATATATATATATATATATATATATATATATATATATATATATATATATATATATATACAATAATACATGCATGAAGGTCTTTTTATGTGGTTGTAGAAATGTTTGTGCATATGCATGTGTATGTGTGTGTATGTGTAAGTGTATGTGCACATGTATGTGTGGGTATATATGTGTGTGTATGTGCATGTGTATATGTGTATATGTGTGAACATGCCCCTTCATCATGTATAAGTGTATATTTGCATATCAATAAGTGTGAGTATGCTATCTAATGAAAATAACACAATTCAAATGATATACAATGAATGGAAGTTGTGCTTACAATAGTTATCCATACTTTTTGCTTGATTAGCTTCTTGAATAACCTGCAATAAAGAGAGAGAGAGAGAGAGATAATTCAAAGAGAGAAAGACATAGAAAGAGAGAAACAAAGATAGGGAGAGACAATAAGATAGAGCTTAGGCAAAACAACAATTCTGCATATACTTGTTTCAGCTCGTAAGCGTAGCGCAATTGCGAACATTGGACAACTCTTGGATCACATGCGTGAACATTCCGATCGAAGAGCCTCCAACGTTTTAATTTTTTTCCGTCAACAGACCGTCGTGTAAGCGATGGTAAGATGTAGTAAAAACCACTGGAATTGGCACCACATAAGTGACGTTTTTAGCGTCGCTTATGAGACGTTTTTTTTTAACCATCATTTTGGCGACCCTCTATGCGAGCGTCACACATCCCATTGCGCCACACGTCAAAAAAACATCGTTTTTCTCATCGTTTAATCGACGGTCCTCCCTCGATACTTCTTGTGATGCGTTTTGCAATTTTTTAGCGATGAAATTGTGTCGCCTTAATCGTCGCTATGCACCCATATTCCTTGTAGTGTTATAGACCAATTGTTTTGTAAACATGGAAGAGTCCAAACTTTTGTTTTGATGTATCAAATGTGACAAAAATATAATAGATTTTCATGAACCCAAAAATATTTCATATCTTCAAAAATCATTTCTCTCTTGAAAATTTAAATATTTGCATCCTACGATGTGCAAAAATATCTTCTCTTGTATCAAAACAAAAACTTGTTGACTAAATACAAGAAATTCCATCGCTTTAGCGGCACTTTTAGAGCATATTTTATAAAAAGAAGCAATTTTTTTTATGACCAAAAGAGACATGAATGTTATATTTTTGTACAAGTGGAAAGACCCTATTTGCCAATTTTTTGACTCCATCATTAGGAAAAAGGACCTCTTTGGGTATTTTGCACCCTAATGTAAATGAATACTTAGGAGATTCCATAAACCCATATCTTGTAATAACTTTTTCAAGATTTAAGTACTAAGGATAGACCTGAGGTTGAGAGAAGGATTGAAGAACCTGAGGAAAGTTTTGGGCTTATTGATAGTTAGCAAAATGTGAGAAGAGAAGTAGAGGAAGTTGCTCAAATGAAGTAGCAGTAATCTATCCTCTATGCAAGGTTGGCACATCCAACTCAATTTCAGCCCAAAGAAACACATGTACCAATGAACCAAATGTATCTATAGAAGTAGCTATGACCGATGTTGGTCTACATCTCCGCTCCTATTGAAAATCCATCTAGAAATTATGAGTAAGAGATTGGAGAATCTTATGTTAGTGCAAGTATCTCTATCAAGAGAGATGGGTAGCCTTCATAACAAGGTGTACTAAATGGGATATCAAGACCCTAGTTCTTTTGAGCTAGGCATGCTTAATGCAAATCTAGTACAAGGAAATCCTATGCCTATGCTAAATTATCCCAAAGAACTTTCCCATCCCCAACATGCTTTGAATGGCAACGTGAGTAGGCTTTGATAGCGGTTTGCTCTTTCTAATTCAACAGGTTGGCTTCATATATCATTTAAATTTTCCATTGAGACAATTTAACACCATCATTTAGTTCTTGTATGTGATTTGCAAAAAATCTTAGCTCGCATGCTATCAGTCAAGCATTTAAGTTTGAGCACATTTTCAAAAAGATTCTAGAATCCATTTCAAAAAAGCCTGTAAAGAATGCTTCTTCAAATGTCTGCCTGTAGGGGCTTGGTAGAAACATTAATCTCGAATATATTTCCATTACTGTAAGCCAACTAGGTGTAATAGAAATATCAAAAATCAAAGAGTCTGTGCCTTTGTTAATGCCGATATAATTCAAAAATGTGTATGTAGTATGCTTGAAGATTTTGGAAACTATAAGAAGCATCCTCAACACTTTATTGGTCATCATAATGGCTAAATCTAGAACTATAGCATATCTCGAGAGCCAAAATTCTATTGTGTGCACCATATAATCTTTGGTTGGTAGGTAATTGTGTGTTGGGCTTGACAAAAGTGGGTAATTCAGCCACTAGTTATTAATGGTGTCATGGCACTATGCCTCCCAAAACTCTGCCCATGGTCTTCTGCATGGTACCGAACAAAAAGAAGTATTAACTTGAAGTAAATATGGTGCATCCTCCCAATGCATCCACAAAGTAGGATTTTTCTCCAAAAATTTTCAACTCCAAATTGGATTTGCTTTATCGAATTCCACTTGTTGTATGAAAAAGTGTCAGTTCTAAAGTTTGATTGCTGATCTGGTTCTTTCTAGTTTGTTCCTTTGATGTATTGATTGTTTTTTTCTTGGAGCAACCCATACGGTATATTGAATGTCTTTAGAATTTGTTCTAACTTTTTGCTTCGTTCATCACTTTTATTACCTATGTTCGAATTGTGTAGTAAGCTAGGACACCAGCAGAGTCCATTCGTTTTGGCTTAGTTTTGCATTATTTTGTGTATTTTGATCAGCATTTGGTGCCTGCGTTGCCATATGTATAGGTGCGTTATTGATGGGGGAAGGAGGGCATACCTCATTCTCCATAGTAGCCATTTGCAAGCTTGAAACTACTAATGTCCACATATTGCCATTCTTTGCAATCTGATCATGTTAACTTTTAATGAGTTCATCTTTGTCTTTTATTTGTTCTTTTGCTGCCATTAGGTATTTGTTACTTTGCACGAGGTGTTCACCAATTATTGTCAATTGCTCTGCATCCTCTTTGCAATGTTCCAAAATTTTCGATTCTGCCCCCTTTCAATTATTCTGTAATTCCTTGGTGTCATGCATGTATTTTCTTTCACATTGTTCATGTAAGTCTTGCTCCTGCTTGAGATGAGCCGCATACTTTCTATCGTATATCGTTGTGTATTTGTAGGTACTTCGATAGGTTGGTTGAGCGCGATTGAAGTCATTAACTTTATTTCTGCCTCTAACCGTATCTGCTTCATCCATATATATCTAAGCAAAAGAGAGGCAATCTGATTATCCCTAAAAGGCAAGTAGCATGTATTTTCATGCAGAAGGGACTAGGAGTAGGAGTCATCCGCCCAGGAACATCTAACACCCCTTCTCCTTCCCAACACCACCACTATGTTATGATGTCTTGAATTCTGATATCAGTACGCAAGATGGTCCATGGGTCCTTGTAACCACCAAGAATGGAAGACTGCTGATTTCCACATTCAGATCTCCCATGACAACGCCTTCCAAAGTGCTTCTTCACTTGCTCAATCGACATTATCATTCTCAAGTTGGATGCAGGCATTGAGATGCCCCTCCTGATGTTGTGCTCTCGAGCTTGAGCAATGACTGCCACTATGCCACTATGCCGCACATCTATGATTAACAAAACCTGAAACTATCATTTTTTCAATCTCAGATGGTAGCCTCACGAGTGAAGATTGCGTTTCTTCTATGTTTGAGGGATTCTTGCAAGACCCACCAAAAGACAGTAATCATTTATTCCTTTCTAGATACAGAGATCCCTTACAAAGGCTCTCAATCTTACTTCACTAGATGCCAATGACCACAACATCGGAGCTTGGTTTTTTTTTTTTTTTTTTTTTTTTTTTTTTTTTGTTAATGGAGGTTCGGCCGAGGCTTACTCCCCCGGACTTTAACTTTGAAATTGCAATTGTACAAGGAAGGGCATAGTACCCATGGGACCCCCCTTATCCCACAAGAACAGGGGTCTATAACTTGGTTAAACGACGGTCACAACTACTGCGGAGATGGTCAAACGGTGGCCAACAACCACATACAAGAGTTCCCGGGATTTATATGTCCCTACATGTTGATGCGAAGGGTTGAACCCTCGCCCCCGCCTCAAGAGACGAGAGGCCCAACCACCAAGCCAGCGAACCGGGACATCGGAGCTTGGGTTTTCTCTTGCCTCTATCGTCACATTTAATTCTCTCATGGAGTCAAAGACTTTTGATTCTGCACCCAACACTTTTATATTATACTTTTTGTTATGACATAGTGATTGTTTGTTTTTCTCTATATGAGTAGCTTATGTCCTTTGGCTACATAGATTGATGGTGAGGCCACGATATATATATATATATATATATATATATATATATATATATATATATATATATATATATATAGAGAGAGAGAGAGAGAGAGATGTGCGTGTGTCAAAAGGAGGGCCTGGTCTACACTGATCGATAGCTTGTTGGCCATATGTAATTATTAATAGGATTGCCACTTGTAGCGAATTCGAATTATTAATAGAGAGAGAAAGAAAGAGAGAGAGATGTGTGTGTCAAAAGCAGGGCCTGCTGTACACTGATTGATTGTACACTGATTGATAGGTTGTTGGCCATATGTAATTTATTTATAGGATTGCCTAAACCCAAAATGCTTTTCTTCTCTTTTTGATAAAATCCGATCTAGTTATTCACACTTTGAGGTATGTGGATATGAGCTATCATGTGGGGCCGAGGGTGATATGAGCTTTCATGTGGGGCGAGGGATTAGTCATGTCTTTGTCGTCGCATTTAATTATCTCATGGAGAATTAAATGGCAGTTTAAAGGAGACATAAAAATCGTATTAACGAAAATTATTACAAGTTGTTGTCAGACCTGTAATGGCATTTTCGTTTCTAAAACGTCTTTGAATTAATGGAATATGTTACATAAAGTGCAAGGGCAGGAAACGCTTTTATAAGAGGTAAGGTGGGACTTCAATATAGACGGAACCATCTCATAATACATACGATGCCAATACAAGAATAATCCGTAAGGGTTACAAAAGGACAGAGGAACACAACCACACAATAAATTCCTCAACCATGGAGAAATGTAGGGTACGCATGAAATTTAAACCATTGAGAGGACCATGCAAAATATATCATTAGAGTACAACGAAATAACATGTCCCTCCATCTATTAGGATGATTACTCATGAACAGATTGAGAATGTGATCATTGTTTTTAATGACATATGAAATAGTTTGCAGACTATTGAAACAAGAGACGTTAAGGGAACTTTTGAGTGAAAGAGCAAAATCTTAAGGTTTGCTCTAAGGGAGGTGATCTAGGGTTTTCTATGCATGCACTCAGGGTGTGCTCACCCTCTTGTATAGCATGTGTTTTGGATTGCATTGTGGTTTAGAGACTCGAAGTGATGTCCTTTGTTTGTGTGTACCTAAGTGGTTAGCCTTAGGGGTTTGTGCTAATGAAATTATACCTCAATTACCCACAAACACAGATAGTGGTGGATTAATACATGTTTAATTATCAATCCATGAAATTAGATGTATCAAATGTATGAAGACATGTGCACACATGATGGAAAATTAAATAAAAGTGCTAACAATGCATGCATGAATAATGGATGTATCTACCCTTCAATCCTCTTATCTTTCTGAAAATGCAAATCATGATACTTGCAATAGCAGTAACACAAATTAGGACTTTTCTCTCAATTTCAAACTACGAATATGGTCAATAGGGTCAATAGTGGGTTCATTCGTCGCTCTCTATGAGATGCATCTAATGGTGGTATTTTTAACCTAATTTGACAAATCTACTTCGAGTTATGAGCAAAATAGTGAATGCTAGGAAACACTACTTCAGCTCCACAGCTCATTAAGCTTCACACATGCATTATAGTAGCTAAAACCTAATGGGGAGGGTAGACAACACTCCTAAACACACATTTCAAGCATCAAACACACACACTAGCTCTTGGAGAAGAAGATGCTTAGTAGAGAAGAGGAATATTCGAAATTTCAACTTGCTTATTCACAACGGCAAAAAGTTCTTACAAAGAATCATCAAGTGACTTATATACATGTGCCCTAAAAATGATCCTTTCACACCAGTGTCTGGCATGTTTATTGAAAAACACTAAATTCCTACAATTTTGCAAGGCTTGTATTACAACATTTGGGATTTATGCATCTAGAGGACTCCTCTTGTGCATTTACATGGCTCATGATATTATGTCATGGAAATTTAAGGAAGAAAAGTCTATGCCTAATTTTTAAAATTTTTGGGGCCTACTTTTCCTTGCTTCTTTCCTCTACAACACTCTCCCCCTCTTTGTCTCTGGTGTCCCGTGACAGGCTTTCCTTCTTGTCTTGTCAGATCTAGTTCCTGATT
The DNA here is from genome assembly GCA_020310875.1 of Ceratopteris richardii. Classification (NCBI taxonomy): domain Eukaryota; kingdom Viridiplantae; phylum Streptophyta; class Polypodiopsida; order Polypodiales; family Pteridaceae; genus Ceratopteris; species Ceratopteris richardii. Next base: position 27,242 of record MU262490.1, on the reverse strand, counting down.
GTCCTGATGGCATATTTGTAGTGGTCCAACGCGAACACGTGTGGGGGTCTTAAAGGTTCAAAGGTAGTGTATACTTCTTCGGTTAGTTTCCAGTGGTCAAGGAAGTGATCATAACTCAGCCCTGTTGCAATATTCTTAGCATGGTTATCCTTTTCATCACACACACCCGGTGGCTAGAAAGACATTGACATTGGTCAGTCTTTGCCATTATGCTTCAGCCTCCGGTTATTGGAAGGATCTTGTTTAACTTCTTTTCACCATCTGCACTCAATGACTAAGGTGACATATTCTTAATCACTTTTCATTAGATTTCTTCTTGTGGTCGAGGTGAGATGAGGTGATTTTGATCCAATAACCTTTCACTAGAGTTCAACATCCAAATGGTTGAGCTTTTATTTCTTTGTTCGCCTTCATTGAGTCCTTCCTATTTCTCATTGAAGCCTGACGTGTGCCCATACAAGGCATTGTGTAGAGGGTGAGTCTTTTATTGAACTGTTTTGTGTTTTGATTTTCTTTTTCTTCTTCATTTATTGGGTTCTCCCTTCGCACATCCCTCCCCCTGAACTTTTTCATCCCCAACATGCTTTGAATGGAAACATGAGTAGGCCTTGATAGCCGTTTGCTCTTTCTAATTCAACAGGTTGGCTTCATATATCATTTAATCTTTCCATTGAGCCAATTTAACACCATCATTTAGTTCTTGTCTATGATTTGCAAAAAATCTTAGCTCGTATGCTATGAGTCAAGCATTTAAGTTTGAATACATTTTCAAAACGTTTCTACAATCCATCTCAGAAAAGCCTGTAAAGAATGCTTCTTCAGACAATCATTGTATAGGTGCTCCGATATTCTAGTCTTCGGGAGGACTAGGATAGTCTTCTCTAGAGTGGCCTGAGCTACCTCTATGAGTTTTCTACATATTGCGAGTCTCTACTTTTCTAGCTCCCCTTGTGGGTAAGATTTCTCATGCTGCTCTATGTTTGGTCCATTCACAATTCTAGCTTGGTAAGCTTTCAACCACATGTCTAAATCGTCGGGTCTTTGATCTGCTAGAATTGATCTTGGCTTGTCTGGCTCTAGTGTCTATAGTGTAATGGGAATTTCTTCCTGAATTTCAGGTTCCTTAGGTTTCTTATTGCCTCTTGTGTCATTCTTGTCTTCCCTATTTTTATTTTTCATCATTTTTCCTTGAGTTCTTCCCGTCTATCCTTCCCATTTTGGCTTTTCGTTGTTTGGATATTCTCATGTGGGTCTTCGGAGTCTTCCACTACTTGTACTCTAGGTTCTTGGGTTTTACTTTTTTTAATTCTAAGTCTACTAGTTTCCTTTCCTATCCTCTCACTTGTGCTTGTGTGATGGCTTTCAATGGTACTGTATATTCCTTATCACTTCCTGACGTTTCAATTACTTCTATCACATAAATAGGTGCAATATCATGAGTCTTATTGGGATTCTTGGGGCAGTATCTAAAGAGGTGTTCCTTCCCACAATCATTACAATACCTTTCCCATGTCCTAGGAGGTGGTGGGTTGTATGGACGAGTGCATTCTCTTATGAAGTGATCTCCTCCACATCTATAGCACGGTCTTTTTGGCATAGGTGGTCTGATGGGTGGTCTTACAGGTGTCAATGCCTATCCTAGGTTCATTGATTCTGTGTTGGTTAATGGTGATGATGGGACTATGGCTCTTTGCAAGATTTCCTCTAGTTGAGCATATTTGACTGTACTACGTTTTGAGGAAATGGCGGTTACTGACCTAACGTTGGCTGAGATTATGCATATTAACCTTGCTCATATGGCCTAGGTGCTCCTTGTGGTCTTGGATAGGGGTTGTATCTTGGAATCTCCCTTCTGGGCTCTCTAGTTGGGTATCTATAAGGTCTATACTGAGGTTGATTTGAGGGTCATGTCTACCTCTTGAATTGACAATTCTCGGTGGTATGATTAGTGTACTGTTTAATCTATGTGGCAATACAAAGCAGTTCCTTGATGTGGCTACTTATTGTAGGGGTAAGCTTGAGGCAAGCCTGTTCCTCCTCTTACACACATGTGAGTTGGGTGGTCTCCTCCATAAAAGCTACATCTTCGCAACATGGGTATTCTCAGTGATGGATGCTGGTAGTTCCGCGGTCCATGAACTCCTAACTTCTTGGCTACCAGCTCCACTAGCTGCTCCATGTGACTAAAGTTGGATGTCACAGTACTTCTAGTGTCTTCTGATTTTGTAGGGCGTGTGCTTTTGAGATCATCAGCGAGGTTGTCCTCTAGCTCAATGCACTCTTGAAGACACTCAGTCAATGTCTGTAGCCTCTTCACATAGAGTAAAGCTCTTAGAGTCCCGTTCGTCAGCCTATCTAAGAATAATGATATCATTTTTTGCTACGTGGGTCTTTCTGTTACTAGACATCTATCGACATATTGATTCAACCTTCGGGTGGCTATTTTCACCATTTCATTCGGGTTTTGTTTGAAGCTATGGATCAAAGATGAAGAGTTGTGCTTAATTCCTCTCTTGGTGAATTCCCCTATCAATTCGTGAAAGAATTGCTCAATATCTCCAAATTGATTGGGATCTAATGGTTGGAATCAGGTCAGAGTTGTTCTTGTGAGAGTGAGTCTGAAGGACTCATACTACACAAAGAAATCATCCACTTGCTCAGCGTGTAGAACTTGTTTAAATTCTTCTATAAGATCGTAAGGTTCTCCCGTTCCGTCATAATGATTTCTCATACACTTAGCCACTTGAATCGGTCTCAATCTTCTTATAGGTTATGGTGATCTAGGTATTACAAGATTTACTAGTCTAATTGGAGGCATTCCAAGCTGCACTCCTGGAGGTGGTCTTCGCCTCATTGGTGGCCGATGTTGGTTGCCTAGTCCCGAGTGAGTTTGATTGTGTGCTTGCAATCCCGGTGTTGCAAATTGCACATATGTTCGGTTAGGAACGCTTCGCTAACTCGTCTATCATGACATGGTATTCTCTGGCTCTAGTTACGTCCCAAAAGGATTATGGGAGGTAGTTGCCTGCTCTCGCAGAGGAAACATTGGCAACCCCATATCCTTCAATCGAGCCCTATCAATGGCATCAACCATCCAATACCTTCTTTGGTTCTTGTCTAGGTATGTGACTCTAGACTCCTTTTTAGGATCTTTTAACTCATAGAGAGTCATTGGGCTTTCTTCTTGTTCGCATGTGGGTGAGTCAGTTTGTAACAATAAATCTATCCCATGGATCAAGTAGGCCTCTAGTAGGTAATTGTCTTGAGGTATCAAATCCCCCCTCAAGACTCGAGTCACTATTGATTTGCCTCTGGGTGTAGTTACTAGCTCTTCGGGGTCCGATCTTCCTGAGTTTCCTTGTCCTTCCAATCCTCCTCTCTCATTGATCAGATTTGGGTATTATGTTACCACATAGATGTGACCCAACTTATCCATGTATAATCCTCCTTCATATTTGACTGCAGGTCTGGGCACTATTGCTGAATCAGTGGAATTCACCATCTTGAGTAGTGATCTATTTAAGCCATCTAGGTAGATGGGGATCTCCTGGGAATTAGTGGACACATATTGCAGAGAGGTATGGTATTCCCCCCTCTACAGTGGAAATGAAGCTTCCTCTAAGGCCAGATCCTTGCATGTCTTCTGAAGCCATTGGTATTTCTTCCTCTGAGTCACTGGAGGTATCGGTATAGATAGAGTGATGACTTGCTTCAGTTACACTTCCTATTGATGAAATAGCACTCCTCCGGCTACTTAGCACACATCCTCATCTCAAGTTCATTCACCCTCCTAGGTCTTCTCTCGTTTCTCACTATCCCACAATTGCTCCTCAATTGCCTCTAATTTTGCCCTCAAAAGGCTTAAAATGCTCTAGACGATACCACTTTGGGCGATACCACAAATTCACATGATACGATACTATTACAGCAGATAATACGATACCACTCTCTGCACGATACGATACTAGTGCACTGTATAATAGGATACTAGTGCTCAACGCGATACAATACCACACATTCTCACAATATGATACTAGATGGGTCAAGCGATACAACACCACCTGCGTACACGATACGACACTTATGCATTGTACGATACGATACCAAAGAATCTCGCGATATGATACTAGTGCAAGTGAGGATATGATACCAAACTTTGCACGATACGATACTGGTATTTTGGACGATACGATACTGGAATTTCTCATGATACGATACTATGGGGATCAAACGATATGATACCAGGTATGCGATACGATACCAGTAATGTGCATGATACAATACTTATACACTACACAATACGATAGTGGTATGGCCCACGATACGATACCAAAAATGAGAGCAATATGATACCTCTCGATCGACGATACGATACCGAGACCGGGACGATACGATACCAAGTGGACCGTGATACGATACCACTGGTTGATCACAATCGTGATACCAACTTGATGATAGGATACCAAAAATGATATCGCGATACCTCAACTGATATGCGACAATACGATACTAGGCGAGTATCGTGATACTAGGGAATTTTGGTATCGTGATACCAAAACTCAACCGACCACGATACGACAACGAAAATCACTCAGAACTTAAAATTTTTTGCACAAAAAGGTTTAGCTCTATCTTCTCCTTAGTCTTGACCCTCTGTCTCACTCAAAGAATCTCTCCAAACTCTCTGTTCCACCCCTCGATACCGGAAACATCTCTAATCATGTGCATATGTGTTTTTAAAGTAATTTTGATGTTGAAATCTTGTTGTAGCTTACCTTTAAGGATATCTTGCTTACGGTTTGAGCTCACAAGGTAGCTTTTTGGGCTTGTATGGCATGATACTGCTTAGGCAATAGATATCGGTCGTTGTCTGCACACGATACCAGTTCTAGAGCTAGTGTCAGATGAACTAATTTTTTTTTATATAGTTTGTGATGCATGAAGCCTACTCTACACTACTTTTGGCAAATTTTTTTTTATAGGATTTGTTTCTTGATGATTTCGACTTCTTCCTACTCCACTTCTCTCTCTAACCTAACCCTAACTCTTCTCTCTCAGCCTCATTCCTAACCCTAAACCTAGAAACTCATTACACACACCTCAGGGATGTGAAGTAACAAGTGCCAAAGTATCTGACTACTTGCCACTGAACTAATTCACCTCTACAAGTACGATTCCTTCACTCCAGAGCTATAACCATCATGAAGGCACCTTGGTTGAGTTTTCTCCTTGGCAATGGTGCCAAAAACATATGTATCTAAGTCACGAGGTCTTAGGGACTTGTGTGAAAGAGACTAAATCTCATTTGCCCCACAAGTGCGTACAGTGATGGATTCACACACGTTTAATTATCAATTCGAAGAACCACATGAACTAAGTGTATGAGGACGTGTGCACACGTGATGGAAAGTGAAGTGGTTCAGCTATAATGCATGAGAAAGGGCTCAACTATCTCTCCAACTCACTAAATCTCTGAAAATGTCTACTGCAATACCACTTACAATAGTAAGCACAAATGTTATTGATGTCTTGACACCTGCTGGGTATTTTGCTCAGTATGGCCAGCACAGTAGGAATTGGAAAAATTCCTTTTAGGGCTATCTAATTAGCTTAGTAAGCTAACTAATCCAAGTGGAATGATGTAAAAAGATAAACTATGCTAAGAGAAATCAATTTAGCAAGTTAAGCTATACCCTTGACTTTTTAGGAATGTAGCAGAAATAGACCAGTGATCATCTCGATAGAGATTTCTCCAAAATGGCTGAATAGAATGTCTTCAAACTTTGACAGCATGTAGATAACTTCAAGCTAAATCCAACAAGCTTTGAATCACTGAATGTGGTGAAGAATTGACTGAGATATGCCCTTGACAAGTTGACAGACTTTTGAGTAGACTAACAGAGAACTCAGAGATGGACAATGTGAATGTATGTATGGCCAATACATACATTCTCCCAGCTCGGAACCCTAAATATGGCCAATACAGGTCATTGTTGAGGCTCTCAATGAGACACATCTAGTAGTGGTATTATCACCTGAATTTAACAAACGCTCTTCAAGTTATGGCCATAATAGTGAATGGTGGGAAACACCTACACTCACTTCACAACTTGTATTGGTTCACACACACACTACAACTACTCAAAAGTGATGGGAAGGGATAGATATCAGTCCTACACACACATTACAAGCTTCGCACACACACACAAAAGAACATAGAGAAGATGAAAATCAGCAGGGAAGAAACAAATTCGAAATTTCAGTTCTCCTCCTTCACAATGGCAAAAAGTCTTTACAAAAGAGTCACAAAGTGACTTATATACATGTGCCCTGAAAATGGTCCTTTCACACACATGAATGACACTTTATTGAATAATCTCTAATTTTCTACTATTTTACAAGAAGTATATTACAATGTTTTGGGGCTTATGCATCTAGAGGACTCCTCTAGTGCACTTACATAGCTTACAGGGAGTCTCATAGGATTTTGAAGAAGAAATTTTATGCCCATTAATTTGAAAAATTTGGGGCTCCTCTTTGTGCCTCTTTTTCTCTGCAACAAAGGCCTATAGGAAACACATTCAGTGAAGGTAAATAGAATACCCTGAGAAGTCCAAGATGCATGCATCAAGGATGTCAAAGGGAGTTCACATGCAAACTTTGCAAGAAATCAAGAAAAACTAGGGTACCAATCAAAGCTAGTCAAGTTTTGGAAATTAGGGCAAACATTTCAATGTCTCCAAATCACATGAAAATTCATATACTTGTAAATCCTATCAAAGGCAGTCTATAGCCTAAATTTCACATGTAAATGGATTTTTTAGCACATTGATATGCCATGTGCATTTTGTAAAGAAGGTAGTTTTTCCACTTAGACCCTACAAAATCTTCTGTAGGAAATTTTATTAGCCGTATGGTTTGACATATATAAAGATCATATTAGGCTTCATATTTTTACAAATTTTCAAGGCTATCAGAGCTTCCTAGACACCTTAATGCCACCTTGCAAACTTCCAAATGTAGTCAAACTTGTATAAGGGAGATTCAGATGGGAATTTCTTCTGCATACTCCTAAAGGAGACCTTTCAAAATATAGCCCTACAAATTTTCATCTTCATTAGAGGATATTTGAAGGGTCAAAGAGCAAACAATCTAGTTTTCAAGGTCATCCCAGTTTCCTAGAATAAGAAAATTGAAGGCTTGAAGGGCTACCACATGGCAAACAATGATTGATCCATGTTGTACGGTGCGGATGAGCTTGCCTTCAAGGGTGGAGATGCACTAAACCATAAAGAAAGGAGGATCCATGAGTTTTTTATTCATTGGATAAGCCTTTTCTGATGGCAAAAGATCAATAATGCAAAGTTCGTCTAAAAATAGCAACATATCTTATCCAAATTGATGTGAGCACTGATCTGATGGACCAGATCAGCCCCACATCCAATGTGGAGAATGAATGTGCCTAATTCCCCCCCCCCCCCTTTTCCCTAGATATCATATAAAGAACCAATTCTTGGTATCCATTTGATAAATCCAATGGTTGTAATCAAAAGCAACTAATCTTCGGGTTTAGAGTTGATTTCTTTACATCCAAGGGCCCAATTTCATTCAAAAAACTATAATAACCCCCCCTCCAAACTCATAGAGCATCAGTTTTAGGCATCCATAGGGTCCTTGCTAGCACATGGTTTCCTCGAAACGATCATCCTTAGCTGAGCATGTCAGGATCCAAGGTAGGCTAGTAAGTGGGTAGTTCCTAGAATCAGTTTTTAGACTTCCAGTCTAGGATAGGCTTATAAACCCAATGGTTTCTCTTTATTTGCTCACCCTCAGTGGAGCATGTGAGTGAGTTAGAGTTGGTTTTATGAGTCTTAGAATTCTTTAGAAACGTATTATGATCCTAGAAAGATATAGGGTCAATGAAGTGGAACCTATCCTCTTACGTGTGACATTGGGTTGAACTGTCATGGTGAGAGAGTTGTGTGGACCGCCTTTGACCAGTAGAATGCTAAACTTGACGTATCACAACATTCATGTAAATTTATGTCATTAAAATATCTTTTACCTCATGTCTCTTGTCCCTTGTCTCTTTGTCTCTTATATGTTTTTACATGTCTCCTATCTCTTTCTATGTTTGAGAAGGCTCCATAGTCTTGCATTGAAGCAATGAGGATGATCCATTGTGATTGAGAGAATAAATTTCTATTCATTCATAAATCATGACCCACATGCATTCCTACCATCCACAAACACCCATGCATATGTTTCAATTTTGAAAGTGTATAAGAAGCTCCATTCTTGGACCATTCTTCCTTTCAAAATTGATTCATATGTGTGGCTTTCTTTTTGTTATCATGCGTACATCCACAAGAATCCATGCATATGAATTAAATTTCAAAAGTGTATAAGAAGCTCCATTCTTAGACCATTCTTCCTTTTAAAATTGATTCATGTGTGTGGTTTTCTTTTTGTTCTCATCATGCATACATCCATATGTTCCCCCTTCTCATAATCAAATCATAACATCTCTCCTATCCATGCCCAACTTCATCTTCATCTTCACATTTTGATCACAAAGACTTTCCAACACTCACTAGCTTCATACACTTTGTGTGCACCGCGACCGGACCCGATCCACCCGGATCGCGATCACCTCCACATTTGAACCTAATGTGAATCGCTTCACAGAATTTTCTTCTGATCTTGTTGTGAGGTTTTGATCCATAACCTTTATAATCATCATCATTCTTGAGTGTTGCACTAGATTTATCACAATATCATGCACATCTTCGTCGTGAAGTAAACGCATTTGTGAAATCTAGAACATCGTGCATCACTTGCTTATTCATGTAAGATGGCGGAAGATTCAAATCCCTTATTGTTGAGAAACAAGGCCAAAGAATAGTCTCTTCTATTTTGAGAGAGAAGGGAAAATTCAATGGCATCAACATTACAAGCTACTTAGATTTTTTTGAAGAGCAAGCTATGATTTTTGGTCTTCTCAAAGATCTTTTGATAACATTCTTTGGATGAATCGTTGATAACTCTATCATAAACCATGTCACTCAATATGATAGTCTTCCTTGAAGTGATTTTAGAAAGGAGATGCTCAAATAATTCTATCTTGAGGATTATAGCCAACATAATCGGGATGGATTCTTATGATGGGTCGATTCCCCAAAGCCTAGTAGCTGTATTACTCACTTACATAATGAGTATATTAGATGCTATGAACAACTTCCTGATGAGGATAATATAACTTTGGAACCTGATCTTGCGATCAGTTTTCTAAAGCTTCTTCATCTCAAACTCGTAGGGAAGTTGAATGACGATTAGAAGAGCCAGATAAGCACTATGGTCTTACTGAGAATTGGCAAAAAGTGCGTAAAGTAGTAGAGGTTGTAGCCCATAGCCATCAAAGACAATCCATGCTTTATGAGAAAACTAGTCTTAATCAAGCTAGCCTTCCACAAGCTAAAGAGAAAGTTAGAGAACAATCCCATGCTATGCTTTTTGACTCTACCCATATTCCTCAAATGATGGAGCCTAGTCAAGGTTTTAAAGTAGAGCCAAAGAAAAGTGTAGTTGAGCAATCTCAAGTGGAAATTCACACTTAGCAAATAAAAAGTCTTATTGCTACACAATGTAATTTGGCCAAGGCTATAGATGCTTTACAATATAATTATGTCAAAACTTTCCAAAATCAAATGAACCAATGTCTTTTCAAGAGCCTAATCAACATGTTAGCTCCCAATCAAACTCCTCAAGTAGCTCCTACTCAAGCATATGAAGTTCCTCCAATGCATAATCCTTCCATGCAAAATCCTCATCCTCATGTGAAAAATCTTGAAATGTATCAAAACATGTATCCTCATGCTTCTCAAACAGCTTCTCAAAATCCTCCGAATCAAAATTTTCAAAATCATCAATTGTATACTATGGAAGCTCCGCATGCACCTCAAGTACCACATGCTACTCCCCAAGCTCGTCAAATACATCAATTGCCTTATCAAAATCCTAATTATCCTGTTCAAGCACTACCTTATCAACAAAATCCTTAATTTCAAAATTTCCCACCACAAGTTAATCAAAATCCTCATAATCAAAATGGTTTTGTGTGTGGCCCTCGAAGATATCCTTGGTGTGATTCGTTAGAGCATTTTTTGAGAGATTGTGAACTGTTGAAGGTCGCTAAAGAGCAATGATTATTAATAGACATAGACAAGAAAATTTGTGACTATCGATCTAGGCTACCTTTGCAAGGAAATTATGGCAAGGGAGGAATGAAAAAGCACTATGAAAATATAACAATAATGGATGTAGGAGCTAGAGGGTGAAACTAGAAGTTCTTGATGAACAAGAAGTAGAATCAAGTAAACCCACAAAGGAAGTTGACTTTTTTATGCTGCGATTAGAAGAATAATGGCTTGGGAGTCATCAATAGAAGATCAATATCTTATTTCTCACATATCCAATCTAGAAAAAAAATAGAAAAGAGATGAAACTCAGCCTAGTGAAAGAAGAGTGACTCAAGAACAAACCTCAAGGGGAATAGAAACCATCATAGAGCAAGGGAAAACATCACAACCCAAAGATAAAAAACAAGAATCACAACCCAATAAAGGAAAGCAAGAGGAGAAACAAAAAGGTAAGAAGACAAAGCAAAAAAAAAAAAGGAACCAAAGCCTTTAGAAAAACAAGAAAAATCAAAACAAAATCAAGACCAAACACAAGAACATGAAAAAAAACAAGATCCTGAGCAAAAACAAAAGAAACCAAAGAGAAAAACTAAAGCCATCTTGATTTCAGAAATTGAGAGAAAAATAGATCCTATGGAGATTTTAGATGACATTTTGGTTAAGAGTCAAGTGACTATGCTTTTAGAACAAGTTTTTTGTATTGCAAAGCCTGTTTTTAAAGATAACTTTATCGCCTTAATTAAAAGGAAGATCTTTTCGCTTAATGTAGATACTGAGATGCAAGACGCTCTAGATGAAGATCAAGCTATGAATGAAGCCTTAAACTTTGATGAATTTGATGGAGGACCTCGATGATGATGAAGTAAATGTTAATAAAACTTTCTTAGGACCTATTCAAACTGACCATGAAAATCATGAAAAAAATCATGAAAGTCACCTTACAAGAAAATTTTGGTCTAGAGCTACATAAGAGATGCATGTTAAATAGGAAATGATAAGAACGCTATCATTGTAAATGCATTAGTAGATTCAGCTCCGAAATCAATGTGATTTCAAGAGAGTTTATGATAAATTTCGATAGCCCATAGATAAAGATTGTGGATGGCATATGAGAATTGCAAATAATGGTCTAAGTACCCTATATGGAGCTTGTGCTAGTGTGCCCATATCCATAGGAGGAATCATAAAGGAATTTCACTTTTTTATTCAAGATAGCTGCTCCTGTCAAGTTCTCTTAGGTCAGCCCTTTATTTGTGAGAGTCGTATGGAAACTAAAGCCATGGATGATGGGTCTACCTATGCTAGAATTAAGTCTAAGGATGGAATGCAATCACTTTAAGTCATGAGGGTAGGAGTGAATCATCCTAGGAATCAATTTTCAATTAAAAAGAAACCTATTGTTACTCAGGGTCATGAGCATGCCTGTAGTGATTGTGCAGCTCGATTCACGCTTGGAGCTACATATGATCAAAATTTCGGATAGAATCCATTGTTGAGCCGGACAACAATGGACATTGGTTTGACATCTCGCAACCAACCAACCTGTACAATAATTTGTCACTTTTTTTCCATATTCTAGATTAGATTTTCTTCATAAGAGTGAATTATCCAAATCTTTTATCCAAAAAATTTAAAAAAATTATAAAACCAATAAAATCATGGAACATGATGAGCACATTGAGCATTTGATTGAGACACCTCATTGTTTCTCTACTCTCGAGAATTTAGAGTTATGTCTTCAACAAAATTCTAATTCCCATATTATTCTTCTTTATTCCCTTGATGAGTATGCTCTAATCCAAGAGTATGCTCTCAATGTTGACAAGTGCTCAAAGTTTAACCAAACACATGATGTCTTACTTGAAACAAAGTACAAAAATATGGACAAAAAAATCAAACCCATAGCTCAACCATTACCCCAAGGAAGTAACAAACAAATTATTGATGTGAAAAATGATCCAATTCTTCGGGATAAGAAAAACATAGGACATACATTCATGGAGGAGACAATCAAACATGTGAAAATTGGTAGAGATAATAACTTTCTTTTGCCAGTAGAGAGAGATGAATTTGAGAGATTCATACATAGCCATGGAAAAGCCTTTACTATGTATCCTCATGAGATTGGTTGCACAGATCCTAAGCTATTTGCACCCATGATAATCTTTATTATTCCACATATTCCATGGAATCTTCACCCTATATTAGTTCCAAAGGCTCACTTACCTGAGCTAATGAAACTACTTAAGGAGAAGATAAACATGAGACTTTATGAGCCATCTTTTGGACCTTACTCAACTAGATGGTTCGTTGTGCCTAAAAAGAATGGGAAACTACGTTTTATTCAAGATCTCCAACCCATCAATAAAGTCACCATAAGGAATGTAGGAACAGGACCCATTGTCGATGAGTTTGCTGAATCATTTTTAGGACATTCTATCTATTCAATGGGTAATTTATGTTCTAGGTATGACCAATTCCAATTAGCAATTGATAGTTGTGACATAACCACAATGAAAACTCCTTTTGGCTTAGTGTGAAGGTGTACTTTACCTCAAGGAGGGACTAATTTAGTGGCTCATATGATGAGTGCTATGAATATGGTCTTACATGATTTTATCCCTCATATAACCATGCCATCATTGATGATATTCCAATTAAAGGGAGTGAGGAATGTGTAAAGGACATTACTTTCGATTCATCTGCATGTTGTAAATTTGTTCTTGACCATATTTCTGATTGTGAATTAATACTTCCATGATTTGACGAGGTAGGTCTCACACTTTCCATAGAAAAATCTATTTTTGGTGTCAACAAGGTTCTTATTGCTGGAAATTTATGTGGTCATTATGGTTGAAATCCATACCCACAAAAAGTTGATGCCATTAGCAAGATTTCAGAAACATGTAGCAATGTGAGTGAGGTACATAGATTTCTTGGCGCTTGAATCTTTTATATTATTTGGATCCCACACTTTGCTCATATTGTTGACTGCCTCTATGACTTGTTGAGGAAGAAATGAAAATTTATTTGGGTGAAAAATACACACAAGCTATGCGTAAATTGAAGAAATTGTTGCTTGAAGCTCCCATCCTTAAGTGTATGGACTATTCTATTAACAAACCTATTATATTGACTATTGCTACTAGTCCTATTGGTATAGGATGGGTCATAAGTCAAGATGCTAGTGAAGGGAATAGATATGAAATTAGGTTTGGGGATAAAATTTTACATGAAACACAACAAAAGTATCCACATATCAAATGAGAACTATGGGGTATGGTAACAACTTTGACAACAGACAAAGAATATTTCATATGTGCAAATGTTAAGGTTGAGATTGATTGTTTGCCTCTCATTGGAATGATAGCCAATTGTTCATCTCTTGATATAGCCATGCTTAGATGGATCTCATATATTAAGTTCATAAATCGTGAGTTAATTCATATTTCAAGTAAGTCAAATTAAGTTGCTCATATGTTATTAAGAGCTAGATTTGATTACGATCTTGAAAGTGATCTAATAAAGAATGTGAACTTACTTGACTATGTTCCACATATATACGAGTATGAGCAATTTCATGAGTCTGAGTATGAAGATGAATGGCGAGACATAGGAAAGTATCTGAGTACACTACAACCATTACCTGGCTGGACAATGAATAGATTTCGTAACATTAGGAAATGAGCTTACAATTTTTTCCTACGTAACGGTTATCTTTGGAGATATGCTAAGGGTAAGGTTAAAAATCCACAACGACTCCTAGGAAAATGAGGTCTTCAATTGCAAGTAATGAAGGAAATGCATGAGACATTATGGGCAGGTCATAAAGGATTTTTTGGAACATATGAAAAAATTAGAAGTACCTATTATTGGTCGAAGATGTACGTTGACATTAGAAACTATGTTTTTACATCTTCTACTTGTCAACTTCATTCGACAGTCAAACATAGAGATCCTTTACATCCTACTTATCCACCTTGTATTCACTACAAGTGGGTAGTAGATCTTGTAACTATGCGTAAAGGTATTGACAAAATGTGTTACATTGTACTTACAAGAGAGGACTTAACTAATCACGTAGAGGGACGTGCACTATGATCTAAGACCACATACAAGGTTTGCGAATTCTTGCTTGAAGATGTCATAAGTCACTTTGGGTACATAGAGAAAGTAGTTGCCGATCGTGGAGAGTTAAATGGGAGAGAAGCTAAAGATTTCTTTGAACATCATGATATTTGTTTGTCTCTCATTATTGCATATAATCCAGAGGCCAATGGTAAAAGAGAGAGAGAGCATCCACCTATTGTGAAAGCCATATCTAAAGCATGTAACGATGACATTAAACAATGGCCTAGATTCTTACCATTTGCGCTTTGGGCAGATAGAACAACATGCACACATACTAATGGGTACATGCCTGCTGAACTTATGTACTGTCAAAAACCATTGTTTCCAATTCAATCTCATGGTCAAATTTACCTTGGTCTAAAACATGTCTAATGATGATTTTTTGAGTTTGTGCATTAAATAGTTAGAACAAGGTAAATTAATACTTGATGATGCCGTTGAAAAACTAAAAGAATCTAGAATGAAGAACAAGCTTTATTTTGAAAAAATGCATCGATTGCATCCTAAGTCAATTGAAGTAGGAGATTGGTGCTCATTTATGATAGTACATTTGACTCTCAATATGATTCACGAAAAAAGCTCACTCCAATGGTTTGGGCCATACATTGTATCAAAAGTCAACAACAATGGTACATATGCTCTTTGTCAATTAAATGATGTTGCATTTAAAACTTTGATTGCACATAAAAGGATAAAGCTATTCAAGAAATGTGAAAATGATGAGTACATTTTGGATGAGGACATTGAAGAAGATGACAACAATGAGGTCAATTCATAAACAGGAGTATCCATGATAATAATAAAAATTCAAAGTGATAAATATCATTTCTTTCTCAAGTTCACGTTGCTTTGTCGAGTTCATCCCACTTTTTTTCCATTCTTACTTAGTTTCCAATTTCACTTCATGCATGTTTCTTTTTAATCTTTGCATTGCATTGCATGTCCACATCACTTGAGTCAAATGGGAAAATCATGATTTCTCTACTTGTTGTGTAAAATTGTATTCTAAGTAATAATGTAACTACTAAGAAATCGATTATAATCTAGGATTTTGGAAAGATAGGGCATGTAGATTTGGAGATTTATATTGGTAACATGTCTTTCATATATAAACATGCATATGTATCATGTATCGAAAGCATAGTTGTTCAAATCCTAGCTCCTCCTACTGCATGTTTCTACATCCTTAGTCCACCTCACAACACTTGTATCGGAGTTTAAATGACTATTCTCCATCATAAAAAATGGTTGTACCTTATATCGGGGTTTAATTTTTCCCCATCATCAAAAAGAAAGTTAAGTTGCTACATGCGACTAGGAAGTTTACACTTTCTTCCACACTAAAAAAGTGAACGTAACCATAAAGCTAGTGAATGATTAAAAAAAAAACAAAAGAAAGAGAGCAAGCCAAAGAAAGCTAAGGAGGCATACAAGAATAAAGCACATGCTATATAGGTAGATTTATGCATTAGTAGAGTTTAGATTTATTTCCTTGTTGTAATTAGAGAAAGAGCATATTCATATTTATGTAGGAAAGAAGTTGATCTAAAATATGCTAAAGATGAAAGATGTCTCTTGAAAATCCCAAAATCTTAGTTTATAATCATATTTAAGGTAGTTTGCTTTATGAAAAAGGTACAAATTTTTATTCAAGATGAGAGCAAATGATGCCTAAAAGACGACTCAATACATTCACTTCCACTCCATATTGATGCTTATTTTTGTTTTGAAAGTTGCATTTTCATATATGTTGCATATTTGTTTATGCATATTCATGTTGCATGTTTCAATTCTTTCTTTCATGCAAATTTTATTTCATGTCATAAGTGCATATGATTAATTATTTCTTCCATATTTCTTCTCTTGCCTATAAAAGAATTTGATGCCTAGAACTTATTGTTTTTCAAAAAGAAGAGAGTGGCGCTTCTGGAGGAATCGCACATTTAGTGGGGGGAATGTCGTCGAGATTTTCTCTTGTCTCTCATTCATGAAGGCCTATAGGAAACACATTCGGTGAAGGTAGCCAGAATTCCCTGAGAATCCCAAGATGCATCAAGGATGTCAAAGGGAGTTCACATGCAAACTTTGGAAGAAAGTAAGAAAATCTAAGCAAGTGGTCAAAGCTCGTCAAATTTTGGAAATTAGGGTAAAAATTTCAATGTCTCCTAATCACATGAAAACTCATATACTTTTAAAGCCTATCAAAGGAAATCTATATCCTGAATTTCACATGTAAATGGATTTTCTAGCACATTGATATGCCATGTGCATTTTATAAAAAATGATATTTTTCCACTTAGACCCTACAAAATCTTGTATAGTAATTTTCTTTAGCCATATGGTTTGAAATATATAATGATCATATGTGGCTACATATTTATACAAACTTTCAAGGCTATCAGGGCTTCCTAGACACCTTAATGCCACCTTGCGAACTTCCAAATGTAGTCAAACTTGTATAAGGGAGATTCAAATGAGAGGTTTTTATGCATATTCCTAAAGGTGACATTTCAAAACATAGAACTAAAAATTTTCATCTTCATCAAAGCATATTTGAAGGGTCAAAGAGCAAAAAATCCATTTTTCAAGCTCACCACAGTTTCCTTGAATAAGAAAATTGAAGGCTTGAAGGGCTATGACATGGCAAACAATGATTGAACCATATTGTATGATTAGGATCCGCTCATATTCAAGGGTGGAAATGCACTAAAGCATAAAGCATGGAGGATCCACGAGTTTTTCTTCTCAAATAAGCCTTTTCTGATGGTCAAAGATCAATTATGTAATGTTCGTTCAAAAAAAATAGGAGCTTATCTTATTTAAATTGATGTCAACATTGATTCGAGGGTCCAAATCAGCTCAAATCCAATGGTGGAGAATGAATGCGCCTAATTTTCCTCCCTTTGCCCTAGATATCATATAAAGAACCAATCCTAGCCATCCATTTGATAAATCCAATGGCTGTAATCAAAAGCGGTTGATCTTAGGGTTGAGAGTTGATTTCTCTAGATTCAACGGCCTAAATTCATTCAAAAACTATAAAAACCCCCTTTAAACTCATAGAGCATCATTGTTAAGCTCCATAGGGCCCTTGCTAACACATGGTTTCCTTGAGACGATCACCCTCAGTTGAGCGTGTGAGGATCCAAGGTGGACTAGTAAGAGCATAGTTCCTAGAATCAATTTTTAGACTTTCACTATAGGATAGGCTCATAAACCCAATGGTTCCTCTTTCTTTGCTTACCCTCAATGGATCATGTGAGTGAGTTAGAGTTGGTTTTATGAGTCTTAGACTTCTTTAAATACGCATTACGATGGTAGAAATATATAGGGTCAATGAAGTGGAACCTATCCTCTTACGTGTGACATTTGGTTGAATTGTCATAGTGAGAGGTTTGTATGGACCGCCTTTGACTAGTAGAATGCTTAGCTTGATATATCACAACGTTCATATACATGTATGTAATTACAATATGTTTTAATTCATGTCTGTTATCTCTTGTCTTTTAGTCTCTTATATGTTTTTACATGTCTCCTTCTATCTCTTTCTATGTGTAAAAAGACTCCGCAGTCTTCCGTTGAACCAGTGAGGATGATCCATTGAGATTGAGAGAATAAATTTCTGTTCATTCATAAATCATGACCCACATGCATTCCTACCATCCACAAACACTCATGCATATGTTTGAATTTTGAAAGTGTATAAGAAGCTCCATTTTTGGACCATTCTTCCTTTCGAAATTGATTCATATGTGTGGTTTTCTTTTTGTTCTCATGATGCATACATCCAAATGAGCCCATGCATATGAATTAAATTTTGAAAGTGTATAAGAAGCTCCATTCTTCCTTTCGAAATTGATTCATGTGTGTGGGTTTCTTTTTGTTCTCATCATGCATACATCCATATGTTCCCCCTTCTCATAATCAAATCATGACATCTCTCCTTTCCATACCCAAATTCATCTTCACCTTCACATTTTGATCACAAAGTCCTTCCAACTCTCACTAGCTTCATACACTCTGCGTGTGCCATGACCGGACCTGATCCACCCGGATTGCGATCACCTCCACACCGTACATTATGTAATGGTATATATTGTATGTATACATACAAGAGGGTTGTCTCAAATGCCTTGGTTGCTCATACTTCTTCCATGGGTGAAATGGATATTTGGCATGCTCATTTTGTTCACTTGAACTTCAATAGTTTTCTTTACTTGAAAAAGAAGGACGTGTTTATTGGTTTTCCGACACTTTAGTCCATTGAAAAGCATGCATGTGAAAGTTTCATTCTTGGAGAAATGCATCATGGTTCTTTTCCAAAAGATAGTCATACACACACTAGAAGAAAATTATAGCTTGTTCATGGTGATGTATGCGGTTCCATCAAGACTCCATCTTTTGGGAACCATGTATATTTTGTTACCTTCATTGATGATGCTAGTGGCTATACATGGGTGTATCCTATGAAAGCAAAGAATGAGGTGTTTTCTTGATTCAAAGGCATTTTTAGCTATGGCTAAAATGTTTTCTTCAAACAAGCTTGTGACCCTATGCACAGATCATGGTGCTGAATACATGTCACATGACCTATGTCCTAAAAGAGGTATTTGACAACAATGTATGGTGCCATATACACCTCACCAAAAAATTTCTAAGTGTAAAATAGAAACACTTCTTGGAATGGCACAATATATGGTTAAAGGAAAGCACCTTCCTGATAAGTTTTGGATGGAGGAAGTCATATGTGCAAACTATGTGTTGAATCATTGCCCTACAAAAGAGTCATCACTCCATATGAGGCTTGGAATGGACATAAGCTCATGGTTAGTCATATGTGCTTGTTTGGTTGTTTGGCATATGCTCTTGTGCCATCACAACAACGTCACAAACTTGATGACAAGGCAAAGAAATGTATATTTGTTGGTTATAGTGCTGAAAGTAAGGGATATCATTTGTACCATTTATTAACAAAAAAATTATTGCCATGTTACCATATACATAATTCACTCATATATGGTGATACCTTGTAATTAGTGATATTATTCAACTCTTACATCAATTCCGAACATCATCAATACAGAGAGCTATTCCATTCATTCGTCTTCTCCATGTGTCTTGATGTGTTTCTGCTCCTTGTGTGTGCTTCTCATGTGTCCCTTGCACTTCTACACACACCCAACAAAAACATCTATAAGTTTTTAAGACATGGATTGAGAATCAAGTGATGTTGAGAAGAGCCTTGATGTGGAATTTGGATTGCCCTTTGTGGTAAGGAAGGAGAATGTAGATGATAAAACAAGAAGAAGGGACTGAGGACCAAGAAGATGTAGAAGGATGTGGAATTTAGTGCAACGATTAACATATGATAGCTACATGGCTCATCATTGTGCCTACATGAACAAGGTAATACAAGATGCTAAACCCTCTTTTTTTTAAGATACAATTGTAAATGTAGATTGGGAGAAAGCTATGGTTGAGGAGATGGGTGCACTTTATGGAAATGAAACATGGAAGCTAGTTCCCTTTCCACAAGGAGAAAAACACATAGACTATAAGTGGGTTTATAAGGTAAATCATAATGTTGACGGTAGCATAAGTAGATATAAAGCATAATGAAATCTCAAAGAATCTTTCTAACATGGATGAAGATTATTGGGGTGATTTTGATGAAATGGCTAAGTCTACCATTCGATTGCGCATCGCAGATAATGTTTGCTTTACAGTATTGAACTCTAAAAGTGGAGAGGAGCTTTGGAAGATGTTATGCAATACATATGAAAAAGAAATGTCATCAAATAAAGTGTATTCGATAAGAAGGTTATATGACCTTCCCATGAAGGACACAAATAGTGTTGTTTCTCATTTAAATGATTTTGATGCTATATTCCCTTAGTTACAGGCTCAAAAAATGGACATGGATAATGAAATGAAAGCAATCTTGTTTTTATGCACCTTGCCATCATCATGGGATACATTTTGCACAACTATTAACAATAGTGCACTTGGTGATAAACTGGTCTATGATGATATATGTGAAGCACTCCTTTGAGAAAATTGACGTAGAGAGCCCAAGAAGACACTTCAAAGGCTCCAAGATAATGTTAAAATTAAGTATCTTCACTTTGAGAATCACCAAGTAACTAGGGCTTAGTGATAGGAAAACCAAAAATGATCCTTGGGTGGAACACTACTAGAATGGGTGACTTCTTGAGAAGTGCTAGAACTCTTTTCTTCCTTGGTCTTTGAATTCCTTCCCTCTTGTAGACAACAATGCCAATGATGATCGATGAATGAGATGGCAAGGAATGCCAAGGTCTATGCTTCGAATAACTCTCATACCATTGAACTAATGTGATGGCAGTGTTATCACCTTTGGAGAGCTCAACAATCACTCAACATATTTTTGTCCTCCATCAAGTTATGTACACTTTTCTTTTATCACCCCTTTGTTTGTTCAAATGGAGTCTAGTGTGCTTTGAGTTGCTGCAACTCCTACCTTAGCTTGCCAACTTCTGCTTATCATTCATTATTGATTCTTCAAAATCTTTTAA
Organism: Ceratopteris richardii; assembly: GCA_020310875.1. Classification (NCBI taxonomy): domain Eukaryota; kingdom Viridiplantae; phylum Streptophyta; class Polypodiopsida; order Polypodiales; family Pteridaceae; genus Ceratopteris; species Ceratopteris richardii. The sequence continues at coordinate 6,358 of MU262490.1, read as the reverse complement.
CATCGTTCATCAACATTGCCTATGTTCACTTCAAGTCATTACCTCCTATTATAAATATATTTTGATTTAGATCTTCTTCAGAACTTGGTATTGTCTTCAGTAAACCTATCTATCATACATAATGTTTTATTCTACAAAACAATGTTAAGTCAAGAAAATTTGCCTCATGGATGAGGTGATTGTGATCGATGTGACATGAATTGAAGTTTTAACTATAGTAGATGATGATATGTCCATTGTTGTGGGTGTATTAATTTGAGTTTGGTCTCCCCCATTTGCCTCCTTGGACTCTACTAATGGTGATTGGAACATATATATTTTGAGTGGGGAGAAAGTGTTCTTCAACTATCCATGATGTTGATGAAATGTGGAAGAGGCAAGATGGTTGGTATTTCTATTTGTGCTTTCCCCTCTAACTCTAGGATAGCAACTTCTACCCATGTATTTCTCAAACCTTCCCTAACTAATGAGTGCATCACAGACACATATCTTTCTTCTTGTTCATAGACTTGTACCTCCATTGGTACCTTTTTAGTGAGTCTTGTTGGTTTAATCCATCCACTGTTTTGGTTAACATATCTACATATTATTCCTTTATACTCACATGCTCTACCTTTACATCGTTTGACATAATCTTCTGTCTAATAAAGTGCTATTGTACTTATATATGCTTGGACCTTTCATGGAACATTTGGTTTTGATGAAGCATATTCTACTCATGTTTTCACAAAAATAGGTACTTGCTTAACATGCACATCAAGATCAATAAGAAATTTCTTGAGCCTGACAAGCTCATATAAGACTTGCCATAAGCCTACATATGCAGCTTCGAATCATGATAGAGCTAGTATTGATTGTTTTTTAGACATCCATGAGATGGTCCTCTTCCCTAGCATGATGATATATCCACTAGTGCTCCTTTTTTCATCCTTCAACCTAGCTAATCAGCATCATAGTAAGCTTTTTTATGTAATGAAACATCAAATGGACAATAGAGCCCTTCATTCATTGATCCTTTTGGGTACCTAAGTATAGTTTTGGTTACAAAAAGATGAGGAATTCTTGAAGCCTACAAAAATTGAGATAATAGCTCAACCACATGTGGAATATCTAGTCTTCGCATTGTAGTATACAAGAAAGAACCAATGATTGAGCTATACATGTCCTACACTTCTATACTCTCATGATCACATAGTTGACATTTACTTCTGGTGGATTTGTAAATCATACAAGTTAAACTTCTTCAAAATTTCTAGAATGTATTTCATTTGCATTAGGTATATACCTTCTTCATTACATAGTACTTCAATCCCAAGGAAGTACCTTAAAAACCCCATATTAGAGATTTTAAAATTACATCCAAGCTTCCTCTTTATTTCCTAGATATTAGCTTCATCATCCCTTACAAAGATCAAATCATTAGCATATATATAATGTAAGACAATAGTTACGCAATATAACACAGGAGCAATAGCAGAGAAGATAACAGATATAGGAGAATCTCAACAATTTTCTACTAGCAACAAGTACAAAGATGATGGCGTTGTCCACCCGTGCGCTCTCAAGGTAGAGCTTAAATGGTGATCTAGACAACTCTAGATAGGGAGATACAAGGTAGAGGTATGCTGGCTCAACTCAGTGTCTTAGGTAGTGCAGAAGTCATGTATATATAGGATCATGGGTGGCCTGCCATGGACGGCAATACATGGGCGGCAAAGCGTGGGCGGCCACCGCCCGCGTAATTGCCATACACGGCTTAGACTGGTTGAACCGACCTAACAAATATAAATGTTTTCTGACTCCGACAGGGAATATTCCATGGAATATTCCCTTTACCGCCCGCTAGCCCCCTTGGACCCCCCAGCCGGGGCTGCTCACCGCTGCCCCGGACCCCACAATTGGGGACCCTGGTAACTCCCTTTCCTTATAATATCTTACATGGTCCAATATGACCTTCATCCAACATTCAAGTTGGGATTCCCAGCAATTGGGTAATGCACGCTTGGCTTCTCCTCATAAAGGGGGCCTTACAAAATGTGCATACAATCATGAGGGGTAGACATTGAGCATATACTAACACCCCCCCTCAATGTTTACCGATGATAAATCAAGTAGGTCTCGGTCCTATGCCATCTGTTGAAGATGCTTGTTGAGCTGCTCTCTTCCAAGTGCTTTAGTGAATATGTCATCACAATTTGCCTCTGTTGGGCAATATTCTAGCTCCACAATTTCATCTTCAATTAGCTCACGAATGTAATGGTACTGTACTTCTATGTGCTTGGTGCGAGCATGAAATACTGGGTTCTTTGCAATAGCCATACAGCTTTGATTATCACACTTGAGTACAGTTGGCATATTTGATGGAAAGCCTAGATCTGCAAGAATTCTCCTTAACCAGACTGCCTCACAAGAAGCAAAAACAAGCTGCTTTGTACTCTGCTTCAGTGGAGGAGAGTGCGAGAGTTGGTTGCTTCCTACTTACCCAAGAAAATATTCCTGAACCAAGTGAGAAACAATATCCAGAAACTGATTTTCTAGAATCACAATCTCCAGCCCAATCTGAATCACAATATCCTTGGAGTGTATCACCTGTGGTATACAAAATACCAAAATCCAAGGTTCCTGCAATGTACCTTAGAATTCGCATTCCAGCATTCAAACCCATATTTTTGAAAAAATGATCTATTCGTTGGTACCAAGCCCGTGGAGCTTGCTTAAGTCCATACAAAGCTTTCTTCAACCTGCAAACTTTATTTTCTGAATTGGGCACCTCAAAACCTGGTGGTTGAGATACATATACCTCCTCCTTGAGGTGACCATTCAAAAATGCAGATTTGACATCCATCTGGAAAATAGGCCAAGACTTTTGTGCAGCTACTGCAAGTACCGTCCGAATAGTTGTCATGCGTGCTGTTGGTGCAAAAGTTTCTTGAACATCAAATCCTTCAATCTGTGAAAAACCCTGTGCAACTAATCGTGCCTTATACTTTTCTAATGTTCCATCAGCTTTATACTTAGCTTTCCAAATCCATTTAGTACCTATTACCTTCTTCTTTGGCGGCAAGTCGACTAGATCCCATGTATCATTTTTGAGTATACTATCATACTCAGACTGCATTGCCGCTCTCCAATCTGGATCATCAATGGCTTCTTCAATGGTGGTAGGTTCCTTTATCGAACCCATGATATCTGCCATTAGAGCCATGTTAACAATGTGTTCTGAGGCTTTTCTTTGCTCCTCTATTCTCTTTGATCTTCGTAATCCATCCGATGATGATTCTGGTACATCTACATGTGGATTGTGATCATCAAAGAGCTGTTGTGCCCACTTTGGTAGTGGCTTACGCTGTGCAGCTACAACTGGTTGACTTTTTATTGAGGAAATTTCTCCATCAGATGTTTCCTCCTCCTCAACTTTAACCTGTCTTTTGGTAGGCACAAGGTGAGATATTTCTCCGTTTGATGAGATAGTAGATTTACCTTTATCTTCTACTAAGTGTGGTCGTTCATCCAACACCACATATCGGCTGACAAAAATCTTCCTTGCCTCAGGATCCCATAACCTGTATGCTTTAGACTCTTCACTATATCCTAGGAAGACACACTTTTGCTTTTTGAATCCAACTTTGATCTTGTTGAATCAGGAATATGTGCATAACAGAAACAACCAAAAATTCTGAAATGCAAAACTGAAGGCTTTTTACCAGAATATGCTTCTTGAGGAGTCATCCCCTTTAGTGCTTTTGTGTAGCTTCGATTGAGGATGTACACTGCTGTATTGACTGCTTCTGCCCAGAATGAATCAGGCATGTCTTGAGCCTTCAACATACAACGAGCCATTTCAACTACTATCCTGTTCCTGCGCTCAACAACGCCATTTTGTTGAGGTGTATGAGCTGTGGTAAGTTGCCTTTTCACACCATGATCCTTACAGTAATTGTTGAATTCTGTTGACAAGAATTCACCTCCTCTATCTGTTCTAAATTTCTTCAGTTTCCTTCCTGATTCATTTTCTACATACTTATGCCACGTTTTAAATTTTTCAAAAGCATCAGCCTTCTCTCGAATGAAATAAACCCACATCTTTCTACTATAATCGTCGACTAACAGCAAAAAGTAGAAAGATCCTCCTAAAGCAGGTGTAGACATTTTACCGCAGAGATCAGCATGTACCAACTCTAGAGGAGCTTGAGATCGATTGCTGGTCTCTCTTGGAAATGCCTTTCGTTGTTGCTTGCCCATCATACAAGCTTCACAAGGTTCCTGCAAATCTGAAAATGCAGGCAAATGAGCAACCATCCCTGTTCCTTGCATCTCCTTCAAAACTGCAAATCCGAGATGCCCAAATCTTTGGTGCCATAACCTGCTTACATCTTTATCTTCTGTAGCAGTTAAAGCACTTAACTCATACAAGTTATCCCGTCGTATCCCTTTACCTACAAATTACCTGATGAATCCATGATTTCTGCACCACTCTTATTGAAGTGAACTTCAAGTCACGATCTGTTATTGCAGAAACTGACAACAAATTTCTTTTGAGTGTAGGTACGTAGAGAACATCGGATAACTTTTTCTCAACACCTGGAGAAGTGATAAAAGAGATGGTTCCAGTTCCTTCGGCTGGACACTTGGAGTCATTTCCCACCACTACATTGATGGATTCCCGCAGAGGCACTAGGGAACTATACCAATCCTTTTTACTGGTCATATGGCGAGAAGCTCCACTATCTAAAATCCATGGCTCATCAACACGAGCTTGAGCAGATGAACATACCTCTTCAATAGCTACCCAAAGTTCCAGCTCTGTGTTGTTTGCAGACTCTTTGTTCTTCCATGATGATTTTACAGTCCCATTCCGTTCATCAGCTTGCTTCTTTCTGCAATCCTTGATGGCATGGCCTTTCTTTTCACAATAGAAGCAACTCCTGTGAACTTTTTCTTCTTTGGCTTCTTCTTTGATCCCTCAGAAGAGCCTTTACCTTTTGCATTTGCTGAGAATGCAGCATCAGTTGTACTTTGCCGATTCTTCAGCCGCATCTCTCTTCTAAAAGCATCGTACAAAACTCTTCAAATGTAAGAGGAGTTGGCCTTACCTGAGTGTTAAGGGCTGTTACTAATCCATCATACTTTGCTGGAAGAACACGTATAGATCTTCGAGCCAGCTCTTCTGGTGTTATAACAACACCAACTGCAGCCAATTGATCTTGAAGATGCTTTATCCGTTTGATAAAATCTTCAGCCTTTTCAGAATCAGAATGCTTTTCATTTGCCAACTGATTTTCTAAATTTGTATCCTAGTGTGGTTCTTGGTCTCATATTGTCGAGCCAATATGCCCCAAGCCTCATGTGCTTTAGTAGTATGTTGAACTAAAGTAAGCACAGAATCACTTACACTAGTGACAATCGCACATAATGCATCAGCATTCCGCCTCTTCCAAGCTCGTAGAAGATCTAGATCTGGCTGAATCATCAATCTTGAATTTGCTGGATCTTCAACTGGTATAGGCTCTGGATCCAATCCCACGGTCCCATGACAGTGTCAAGTAATTCATAGAGTCCAAAATTGCAGAAATTTTGAACTTCCAGAGTGTATAGTTGGTTCCATCCAGCTTCCCTTCAGTGAATGCAGGTGGACGAAGTCGAATAGGTGCAGCATTAACATTAGCAGAAGCACCAAGACTAGTGTTCGACGATGAAGCCATCATGTAATCACTGAATAATCTACTGATATTCTAGTCTGCTAGTAGGCTAAAATAATGATACTTCTCAAGCTATTCGAACCTTGCAGCTCTTGATACCATGTAAGACAATAGTTACGCAATATAACACAGGAGCAATAGCAGAGAAGATAACAGATATAGGAGAATCTCAATAATTTTCTACTAGCAACAAGTACAAAGATGATGGCGTTTCCACCCGTGCGCTCTCAAGGTAGAGCTTAAATGGTGATCTAGACAACTCTAGATAGGAGATACAAGGTAGAGGTATGCTGGCTCAACTCAGTGTCTTAGTAGTGCAGAAGTCATGTATATATAGGATCATGGGTGGCTGCCATGGACGGCAATACATGGGCGGCAGAGCGTGGGCGGCCACCGCCCGCGTAATTGCCATACACGGCTTAGACTGGTTGAACCGACCTAACAAATATAAATGTTTTCTGACTCCGACAGGGAATATTCCATGGAATATTCCCTTTACCGTCGCGCCGGGGGCGCTGCCCCCGGACCCCCACCAGGGGGCCCGCTGGCCCCTGGGACCCCCCAGCCAGGGGGCCGCTGGCCCCCTGGGACCCCCCAGCCAGGGGGCCCGCTGGCCCCCTGGACCCCCCAGCCGGGGCTGCTCACCGCTGCCCCGGACC
>MU262489.1:35000-55000 GCA_020310875.1 Ceratopteris richardii | reverse complement strand
CTATCTATCTATCTATCTATCTATCTATCTATCTATCTATCTATCTATCTATCTATCTATCTGATCTATATACTATTTAAAACTTGATTAGCAAATTCTTCAAACACCTTTCTTCAGTCATACACTCCATGTTGAGTATATGAAATCTCCATTCCCCAGAAATATGAAAAGTCTTCCAAGTCACTAATCTTGAATTCTTTCTCCATTTGCTTCTTAAGACTTTGTATGCCCTTCTCATGTGTACCTATAAGAATTATGTCATCAACATATATGCAAATGTAAATAAAACCATCATCACTTGCTTTAACAAGAAAGCTACTATCTTCCGTAGACACTTGGAAACCAGGCTCTTTCAAGAACTTCACAAGTGTGTAATTCCATGCCCTTGGGGGCTGCTTCAAACCATACAAAACTCTCTTGAGCTTACATACATACTCTGGATAACATTTATCCTTGAAACCTTCTCATTGCTCCATGAAAACATCATTTGAAATATAACCATTTAGAAAAGCATTCTTCACATCTAATTGATATAGCTTCCAAACTTTACATGCAGAAATAGCTATGTGAGTCCTTATAGTTGTCATCTTTTCCACATGACTATAAGTCTCATCATAATCTATACCATATGTTTGAGCATATCCTTTCACAACAAGTCTAGCTTTATACCTATACACACTTCCATCTGCATACCTCTTTGTCTTGTAGACCCATTTGCATCCAAAGATCTTCTGATTATTTGGTTTAGGAACCTAATCCCATGTCTCATTCTCCATCAATGCATCATATTCCTCCTGCATAGCATTCCCCAAATTTTCCTTACCTTTTCCCTCATAATATATAGAAGGATCTTCTTCTACTTTCACCATGTTAGCATAATCTTTAGTGGTAAAAAATGAAGTATCCTAATTGTACCTTATGGGTTGCTTTCTATTCCTTGTTGACCTTCTAGTGTTGGTGCAAACAAGCCTTAACACTTGGCTTGGTCTTGTACCTTGAAGAACATTGGATATCAACCTTTGAAGATTTTACAAGAGCTTGGAGTAATTCAAGAAGACTTCATTTCAAGGAATACCATAGGAACACATGCCTATGCTTAGTTACTCTTTACTTCATGTAAAAGTCAATATGACTTTATGTAATCATACCTACCTTCAAAAGTCGTGGAATTTGAAAGGTATGAATGGAGAGAATATCTCCATGTGATTAGATGAGAGATTTGAGGGAGCCTACATTTGAATTTGAAATTCAAATCTTCTTCAAACTCATATAAAAAGACTATGAAAAAGTCGCGGGTAGGGTAGCTCACTTCCCGAGATAATTCCAAGCAATACATTGAGTGTGTGAGAGCTACTATTGAGCCTACACCTCTGAGTACCATTGGGCATCACTCTACATGCCAATGGGAATGTACATTTGATAGATTCAATACATATACTCATAGTCATTATCTCTGTGTTTTCTCTGAGTGATCATCTTTAAGTCTGTCAATTTCAACAGGGCATATCTCAAGATCTACTGAACCAAATTGGATGATTCAAAGCTCATTGGAACCAGCTCAAAGCATTCTACAACACTACAAAATTTCAAGTCATTCTATTCAGCCAATTGGGAGAAATAACTGTCGAAGCAGTCACTGGTATATTTCTGTGTTGTTCCTAAAAAGTCGGGGGTGTCTCTGATTTTGCTAAAGATCATGCTCAGTGTATAGTTTGTTAATTGGAGTGATTTAACTTGCTAATGGTAGCTTGTTAAGTTAATTTAATACTCCTAGAGGGAATTAATCCAATTGCAAGTGTGCTGGTCACACTGAGCTTAGGACTGAGCAGGTGTCAATACAGAAATAGAAAGTTTTTGGAGTTGTGAAGGTTCAAAATCATCTGTTTTGATTTGGTCATTACTCAATCACTTTGTAAAGCACATATATAGTTTCTTGATGTCATTTGGAAGCCCAAGGAGTCTCCTAAGTATATCTGAAGAGAAAGGAGGGCAGGTGTGAAGCAGGATTTGCAGCACCAGCTTGATCTTCTGATTGCATCCAACCATCACATCCAATAGTGGTATCAGAGCAAACAAGGTAATTATGGGTGATGGTTTCCCTTCCTTCATTGACAAATTGGATAGAAATAACTACCAGGCTTGGTCATTGAGAATGAAGACCTATCTACCAGGGAGAAGCTTGTATGGATACATATCAGGAGATGAGGAATTGCCCTCATTCAAAACCAGAGGCCTACCTACAAAGGATGAACATGAGAGGCTCAACCTATGGTGTGCTAAAGATGCTTTGGCAAGGTCATATCTTCTAAACTCTATCTCTGATTTCCTTCTACCTCATGTAAGGAACTGTAAGACTTCCCAAGAGACTTGGGAAACCTTGTCAACATACTTCTCATCAAGCACAAGGGCCAGAAAGAATCAGCTATGGATTGAGTTTACAACTCTTAGGAAGCAATCAAAACAATGTGTCTCAGATTTTGTCACCAAAGTCAAAGACATTGCATATCAACTTGCAAGTGTTGGAGAAGAAATTGAAGAAGAGCAAATAGTCAGACAAGTGATCAATGGACTAAAGGCAGATGACAAGTGGGAGAGCTTTACCACTGCAATGGACTTATACATGGACATCCAAGCACCTGATCTAACAACTCTGATTGGACAACTCTTTACACATGAAGCAAAGATCACAAAGAATGGAGAGCAATCAAAAGGTAACAATCCCTCTGCCCTATATACAGATAAGAAGTCTAAAGATAAGGGTAAAAGTAAGAAGGTTGATGAAGAAGGCTCTACCTCCCAAGCAAACTATGCAGGGAGAGGTAGATCATCTAGAGGTAGGGGCAGAGGAGGTAAGTCAGGTAGGGGGAGACCCTACAATCAATCTCCATGCAATATTTGTGGCTTGTCTAACCATACTACAGATGAATGCTACAAAAACTACAAGAACCAAAGAGGAAGAGGTCACCAAAGAGGAGGATACTCTCAAGGCAGAGGCAGATTCAATCAATCTCAAGGCTACCATGGCTACAACAATAATTACAACAATAGCTATAATCACAATGGCAATTATCAAGGTGGATACAGGAACAGGAAGGATTACAACAATTATGCAGAGGATCAAGATGATTCCTTGTTGATTATGAACATGACATCTAAATCAGGTATCAATGATGATCATTTGTTCTATATTGACTCAGGTTGCTCTAATCATGTAGCTGGAAATGTTGCCTTACTCTCTGATTTGGAAGAACCCAAAGGCAAGCACCAAGTGCAGACAGGTGATGACACTAAACATTCAGTGGTTAAAGTAGGCAATGTTAAAACAAGTGATGGTAATCAGAATTTACTAAGCAGAGTATTGTATGTTCCAACAATCACCAAGAATTTGATGAGTGTAGGTCAGATTGTTGAAAAAGGTCTACAGGTCAGGTTCACTCAACATGGTGCATATGTGGAGGATCCAAGACATGGATTCAGAAGGATAGCCAAGGGAGAGAAGTCAGGTAGATTATTTACCTTTGAAATTGAAGATACTAAGAATATTGCCTTATACAACTATAAGGACCAAACCCTATCAGAATTGGAGATGTGGCACAAGAGATTGGGTCATATTGGAGAAAGGACCATAAAGCAAATGAGTAGAGATCAATGTGTGCTTGGGATACCTAATGTATCCAAGCAACACATGATATACAAGTGTGGGGCTTGTCAATTTGGTAAGTCACACAGATTGCCATATACCAAGAAAGGTTTTATGCATGAAGATTACTTGGAATTGGTGCATACAGATGTTTGGGGACCAAGCAAGGAGCCATCCATATCTGGATCAAGGTACTATGTGTCCTTTATTGATGACTATAGCAGATGGACTGTCTTGTACTTCATGAAGCATAAAGATGAAGTATTTAATTGTTTCAAAAGGTATCTTGCATTAGTTGAGAATCAAACAGGTAGACATTTGAAGAGGCTAAGGTCAGATGGTGGTGGAGAATACTTCTCCAATGACTTTGAAGAATTCTTGCAGGAAAGAGGCATCAAGAGGGAGATTACCACAAGGTACTCACCTGAACAAAATGGGGTAGCTGAAAGAAGGAATAGACTTATTGTGGAGACAGCTAGGTCTATGCTTAATGAGAAAAAACTACCAAATTATCTTTGGGCAGAGAGTGTATCTACTGCCACATACTTAATCAACAGGTTGCCATCAAAGACACTTGATGGAATGACACCCTATGAGGCTTGGCATGGTAAGAGACCATCTCTGGATCATTGCAAAATCTTTGGGTGTGTTGCATATGTGCATATTCCCTCACAGGTAAGGGGAAAGCTAGACCCTAAGGCTGAAAAGTGTATCTTCATTGGTTATGATTTGAATCAGAAAGGATACAGGTTCTATAACCCCTCAAACAAAGGCTTCAAGGTAAGCAGAGATGTCATATTTGATGAAAATGACTCATGGTATGAAAATGAGTGAAGGAAAGTTAGCCTACCTTATGATATGGAAGAAGACTTTCCAAAACTTATCAGGCAAGAACCAACTCAGAAGGAGGACACAAGTTCAGATGATGAAGACACCATCAACATTGAAGAGTTCAAGGCTTGGAAATCCAAAGGGAAGATGAAGATGAAGCAACTAGAAGACAATCCAGAATCCTCAACTCAAGCTATGAGGAGATCTCAAAGAGAGAAGAAGAAACCAATTAGGTATGGATATGATACTTCACTTGTAACCAAGCACTCTGTATATCTTGCAAAGGATATCTTGAATGAAGAACCAGGTACATTTGAAGAAGCAATTACTAAACCAGAATGGAAGGAAGCAATGGATGAAGAAATGGAGGCTCTCAAGGAGAGTGATACTTGGGACTTGGTACCCAAGAAGGACTCCATGAAGGTGATAGGATCCAGATGGATCTACAAACTCAAGAGGAACTCAGATGGTACAATAAACAGGTATAAAGCTAGGTTGGTAGCCAAGGGTTTTGCACAAACCCAAGGCATTGATTATGAGGAGACATTTTCTCCTGTGGCCAAGATGCCAACTATCAGAATTATGGTGAGTGTAGCTGCATCCAAGAATTGGAACATGTACCAATTGGATGTGAAGAATGCATTCTTGAATGGATGGATATCTGAAGAGGTCTACATGTCACAACCACCTGGCTATGAGGATCCCAATAAGGTAAATCATGTTTGTAAATTGAAGAAGGCTCTGTATGGTTTGAAGCAGGCACCTAGAGCATGGAATTACAGGTTGACAACCTATCTCTTGGATCAAGGATTTGTGATGAGTAAAGCAGATACTTCATTGTTTATAAAGAAGAACAATTCAGAGGTAATATACATGTGTGTCTATGTTGATGACATCATTATTACAGGAAATGATGTTCAAGGAATTAGACACATCAAAAGTCAAATGATGAAGGAATTCAAGATCAATGATCTTGGATTGTTGAAGTACTTTCTAGGACTTGAATTGGTATACACAAATTCAGGTATATTTATTACTCAGAAGAAGTACATTCAGGACATGGTTAAGAAGTTTAATTTGCAAGAAGCTAAAATATCAAACATTCCTATGGAAGTCAATCACAAGCTTAGTGCACATGAAGGAGAAGAACTCAAGGATATTACAGGTTACCAAAGTTTGGTAGGTAGTCTTAATTATGCTACCTTAACCAGGATTGATATATCATATGGTGTTAGTGTACTTAGCCAATTTATGCATAAGCCAAGAGTACCACATTTGGAGGCAGCCAAGAAAATAGTAAAGTACCTAAAGGGGACACAAAATCATGGTTTGTATTTTCCATATTCATCAGACATTGATATCAAAGTATACTCAGATGCAGATTGGGCAGGTTGCAAAGATGACAGGAGGAGTACATCTGGTTACATATGCTTTGCAGGTGATAAACCAATTTCTTGGTCATCCAAGAAACAACCCACAGTAGCTCTATCATCTACTGAGGCAGAATACAGAGGGCTAGCTAATGCCACTCAAGAAGCAATATGGTTGAAGCTACTATACTCAGAATTGGGCCTATACACAAGGCCACCTATCATATTTGGTGATAACACAAGTTCAATTCACCTAGCAGCTAATCCTGTGTATCATGTTAGGACAAAACACATAGAGGTTCATTACCACTATGTGAGGGAGAAATTGCTTAGCAAAGAAATTCAATTATCATATGTGTCTACTAATATACAATGTGCAGATTTGCTTACAAAAGCTTTGGATGGAAGCAAGCTATGCAGGTTTAAATCCATGATTGGATTACAGGATATCATTGAAGATTAAAGATGAAGACTCAAGCAAGTGTTTGGCTTGAGGGGGAGCTGTTGGTGCAAACAAGCCTTAACACTTGGCTTGGTCTTGTACCTTGAAGAACATTGGATATCAACCTTTGAAGATTTTACAAGAGCTTGGAGTAATTCAAGAAGACTTCATTTGAAGGAATACCATAGGAACACATGCCTATGCTTAGTTACTCTTTACTTCATGTAAAAGTCAATATGACTTTATGTAATCATACCTACCTTCAAAAGTCGTGGAATTTGAAAGGTATGAATGGAGAGAATATCTCCATGTGATTAGATGAGAGATTTGAGGGAGCCTACATTTGAATTTGAAATTCCAATCTTCTTCAAACTCATATAAAAAGACTATGAAAAAGTCGCGGGTAGGGTAGCTCACTTCCCGAGATAATTCCAAGCAATACATTGAGTGTGTGAGAGCTACTATTGAGCCTACACCTCTGAGTACCATTGGGCATCACTCTACATGCCAATGGGAATGTACACTTGATAGATTCAATACATATACTCATAGTCATTATCTCTGTGTTTTCTCTGAGTGATCATCTTTAAGTCTGTCAACTTCAACATGGCATATCTCAAGATCTACTGAACCAAATTGGATGATTCAAAGCTCATTGGAACCAGCTCAAAGCATTCTACAACACTACAAAATTTGAAGTCATTCTATTCAGCCAATTGGGAGAAATCACTGTCGAAGCAGTCACTGGTATATTTCTGTGTTGTTCCTAAAAAGTCGGGGGTGTCTCTGATTTTGCTAAAGATCATGCTCAGTGTATAGTTTGTTAATTGGAGTGATTTAACTTGCTAATGGTAGCTTGTTAAGTTAATTTAATACTCCTAGAGGGAATTAATCCAATTGCAAGTGTGCTGGTCACACTGAGCTTAGGACTGAGCAGGTGTCAATACAGAAATAGAAAGTTTTTGGAGTTGTGAAGGTTCAAAATCATCTGTTTTGATTTGGTCATTACTCAATCACTTTGTAAAGCACATATATAGTTTCTTGATGTCATTTGGAAGCCCAAGGAGTCTCCTAAGTATATCTGAAGAGAAAGGAGGGCAGTGTGAAGCAGGATTTGCAGCACCAGCTTGATCTTCTGATTGCATCCAGCCATCACATCCAACATCTAGCTTATCCACTCTTTGAAGTCTCTAGTTCCTCAATTCTGGATCAAACCTTGGCAACTCTTCATTATCAATTTGAGCATCAACAATCTCTTAATCATCATCAATTTGAATCTTTGATTTCCCTTTTCTTTGGGTCATGATTTCTTCCTCATTTGCATAAACATTGATTGTACCTTCATACCAAGGACCTTATTCATCAAATGTAACCTCCTTTGACACAAGGAATTGCTTTGTGGATGGACTCCACAATCTATAACCCATCTGCTTATCATCATAGCCAATATTGAACACATACTTTTCAGCTTTAGGTTCCAATTTATGCCTTAATTGAGATGGTATATATGCATAATCCAAACATCCAAATACTTTGCAATGATCTAAGGGAGGTCTCTTACCCCACCATGCCTCATAAGGTGTCATACCATTTAAAGTCTTACATGGAAGTCTATTAACCAAATAAGTAGCTGTATTCACAGCCTCAGCCCACAAATAATTTGGGAATTTTTTCTCCTTCATAATTGTCCTTGCAAAATCAACAAGAGTTCTATTTCTCCTTTCTGCTACACCATTTTGTTGAGGAGAGTACCTGCAAGTAACTTCCCTTTTTATACGTACATTACATAAGTAATCACTGAACTCATTAGAAAATACTCTCCCCCTCCATCAGACCTTAGTCTCTTCAATTTTTGGCCTGTGATTCTCTCTACATACATGTGATAATGTTTAAATGTATTGAACACCTCTTATAATCCACCTAGTAGCATCATCAACATAAATCACATAATATCTTGAACCATTGATGCTAAAGTCCTTTGATGAACCCCACACATATGTATTCACCAATTCAAGCTTCTTTGAATACATAAGTCCATTCTTACCATAAGTATTCTTGTGAGCTTTTACCAATTGACATGCTTCACACTTGTATGTCATGTGTTGACCTGTAATATTAGGCAATCCAAGCACTGAACCATTGTTAATCATATCTTTAATACCTCTTTCATTAAAATTTCCAAGCCTTTTGTGCCAAAGATCTTACTCAGAGACCTTATGTTCTCCATAAGTGAACAAGGCATGACCAACATTGCCTTGAATCTTCAATGTGAAGAGCCTTCCTTCTTTCTTCCTTGAAACAATTTGTTCATACCCATGGCTAGTTTCTTCAACATAAACTCCATCATTGGTGAACCCTACTTCATATCCTTTCTCTACAATTTTTCCTACAGTTATCAAATTCTTTGGAATTGTAGGGACATATAGAACCTTGCTCAAAAGAGTGCTTCCATCCTTGGCCTTTACTGATCCAATGGACTTCACATTATGCTGTGTTATCACCTGTTTGGACTATATGATTACTCACCTTATTCTCCAAATCAGTCATCAAAGCTATGTTGCCACTCAAGTGATTGCTACACCCTGAGTCAATGTAGAAAACTCGTTGATCTTCTATTTTCCTTTAGCATGTTTCATTCATAATTAAGGTTGAATCCTCTATAGTGCCTTCATCTTCATTCAATTGTTGCTTGTGTTTGTTAATCTTCTTCTTATCCTTTGAATACATGCTTGACCTGTACTTTTATCAATGTTACCTTTGACATCCTGCTCAAAGGTTAGCATATGTCCTAGCAATCGATTCAAATGAGGAGTAAAATGATCTAGTGACAATTCACTAGATAGAATGAATGGCTTCCACTTATCATCTCCTCTCAAACTTTTGAGAATTTGTCTTACCAATTTGTCCTCTTCAATATCTTCATCAATTGCTCCTAATGCATCTATAGTAACCTTCATCCTTGCTACATAATCACAAATAGATTGAGAAGCCTTCTTCTTGAATGTGGTGAACTCTTCCCATAAAGATGCCTTCCTTGACTTTGTAGTGTTTTGGAAATGCTCCTCCAAAGCATTCCATATGTCACTTGCACTTTCAAGTCCTCTAATATGAGGTAGCCAGTAATGATTGACTCCCATGTAGATAATTCTCCTTGCTTGAGCATCGTTTTACATCTTTAGATGTGAGAGCTCTTCCCTAGTTGGAACACTAGGATCCCTAAATTCTTGTTTTTCTTCTTCACTTGTGATGTATCCTATCAGATCTTTGCTCATAAGATGAGCTTCCATCCTCATTGACCAAGCAAGATAGTTTTCTCTATCCAATTTCTCTATCTGAAGAGAATCTCCTATCCTTTCTTCACCTGTGCAATAAATTCTTCAAGCTTTTTGAATAATGAATGTACCTTTAATTCGAATATAGTTCCTTTGATCCTCTTGATACCTTTCAGGCCTCCTTCTCTAGCTTTCACATTAAACTTTCACCATTTGAATCTTCAAAGCTTGATTTCTCTATATCTACAATAGTCGAGATCCTCCTTTTCTTCAAATCTGATGATTCTTGCTCTGATACCACTGATGGAGATGATTAATCTCCAAACGAATAATTTATCCTTGATGCTAGAGAACCTCTATATCAAGAACAACTCATAACCACAACCAATTTTGGAAATCTATTGCCAAATTATCAAGACTTGAGTTAACTATGAAAAAACTCATTACACAAAAAAGTCTGCTGCACTTAATTCACTCATTGACTGATCAAATGTGTAAAGTTTTCAATGAAACTTTATGCAAGATTTGTGCACCTTCTCCAAGTTAAATCTCTTAAAAAGAATCATTAGAGCTTAAGATTTCCTCCAAACAATGTACCTATGTCTGAAATCGTTCTTCTCTGTCATCGACTTTGACACCTGCAACTTCTAATGCATGATTGTCCCAAACTAGACCATGTTTATTAAAATGCGTTTAACCACATGTAGATTACCTTTCAAATTAAATAATGAGTGCTTATTTGCTCAAAACAGTACACTATGGAGGGAGATCTGATCAAAACTTTGACCATCAGGACTGCACCTGTTCCTATCTACACTTCTTCACATTTACACATGTAAATGTTCTTGTCTTCATTTCTCTCAACCTCATTACAATTAGCTTCTCAAAACTTGTACAAAGGTCAATAAACTATAGATTTAGACTTGTACAAAAGCATTCCTCAAGAGGATAAATAGAGAAGTAGCACTAAGCAAAATATCAAGGCGCAACTTTCATCTATTCAGAGAAATCATATATCTGATAGATAATCCATATTCTTCTCACTCTCTAAAGTCTCTAATGACTTCTAAAACTTTTCACAAATCATATATCACTCTTATTACATCTATATTCAAGTATATATAGACATTTGCATCCTGACACATCATGGATACAAAGTTTTTCATGAACTAATTACAAGAGTAATATACATGTATATACAAGTTTTCATCTTTTGATTAAATACTCATCTTCAAGCCTCATATGGTGATCTTTGATTTACTTATTGACTTCAAACTTTTTCCTAATCATCAATTTGATGATTTTCCTGCACCAGCAACACTAACATATACAACCCCTCTTATGCCTATTCTGTGAAGAGATGGATAGGTATGTGCTTGAAGATGAAGAAGTGTTGCAAAATCCTTGATCTACACCATCCAATTGAACTCCAGGAGTATATGGTGGGCCCTTTTAGCTTGCCAATGGATGTACTAGACACCCTATGTACCTTGGAAGATCACTCTCAAAAAGATAGATCAAAACAGATAAGTTGGAGTTAGCTCAGAGGTGAAAAACTTGCTATTTTGGTTCATACACCTGTCCACCGTTTTGCATACTTCTCTAAACACAGCAGCAATTAGCTTAATTCCTCTTGGGGAAGTCTAGTTCACTTAAAGAGCTAACTTTCAAGAGTAATCCCATCAAAAATAATGAACCACACACTGAGAATGAGTTTTAACAAGTGATGACATCATCCCGATTTTCATGGGTTGCTACAGTTTGAGACCAGTGAGCAGAAAAATGAACATAACTGTGTAGGAATCCAATGATTATGAAAATTTGTATGGTTATACTAGACAGTAAGCTGAATCCAAAAAGCTTTAAATCACTGAATTTGAATAAGTAACCACTGAGAAATGGCTCTGACAAGGTGAGTGAAAAAAATCGGGTACCTGACAGAGAAGTGAAGATGAACAGACCTTGTTCACTTCAAATGAACATAACTGAAGATTGCAACATCCAAATGACATGAAAATTTGTGAGCATATAGTAGACTTATAGAGCTAACTTTACCAAGTTAAATTACTGAAAATGATGCACCAAGCTCAGAGAAACCATCTCTGCCATGTGACTGTGAAAACTGAGAGTAATGGGAGTGAGTAGTACACTTCACAAAAACATGGAAATATGAACCCAAATGATCTTGAAAATGAAAGTATATTGCTTATACAATACAATGGACTTACTGATACATATGCGTGCCTTGTAATAACACCTTGATATGGCATAAAGCTCAGCTCTTGGAGGTCTTCACATAGGTCTCTCTAACCACGACTAAAATTGCCATCTATTTATAATTGAGTTTGGGAGGCTAACTTCCCTCAATCACTCTCCAATCAATCAATGATTGATTTGATTCTCTACCTACCAAAAATCACGAATTCGTGGCTCCTCTTTCCCTTTTTGATCATGTGGGCTCAACCACTTAAGATTCTTTCACTTTTACATTATGTAAACTCTTCAAAAGTTACAAGAAGGTAGTTCACAAGTGAACTTTACATAGTATTCTTTTTAAAGCTTCTTCTAAGTCTTTGTGAGACTCAAGCCAATACTTAGGCTTGTCATAGACTTGCTCCAACATATTCTAGATTTGAAACCCTTCAAAAAGTGTTGAATAGACTTAGTGGGTTCCATTGATCCCCTCTAGATGTAGATCAAATATAAATATCTTGGTATGCATGGATTATGTTACAAAATGGATAGGAGAAAAATTTCTCAAGATATATTGGGCCATCATTGTGGCAAAGTTCCTATATGAACAAATAATTGCCTGGTTTGGATGACCCTTAGAGATAGTGAGCGATAGGGGTTCATTTTTCATCAAAAAATTGATGAGTTTATATTAAATTTAACACAAAAAAACAATGCCATATTACCCACAAGAAAATGGCCAAGTTGAAGTTACTAATAAGATCTTGGAGCGAATCTTGACAAAAACTATGAATGCTCATAGGAGAGACCAGCATATCGAACATCTTATCGAGTGACAACTAAATGCACTCCGTGTATGCTGGTCTATGGGGAAGAGGCTATTCTTCCAATAGAAAAAGAAGTCCTTACACTAAGGAGAGCCATGAAAGCTAGATTAGGAGAAGAGGAATCACTCAAAGAAAGATACATTCAGCTATTCAAGTTAGAGAAGAAAAGGTTGTTAGCATAGCAAAGCCTCGAGGAAATTCAAAGAAGGATAAAGGATAAGCACAACAAAAGACTTATAACATATCCAATAAAAAAAGGTGATCTAGTCGTTCTCTATGATAGCAAATACAACAAATTTCTTGGGAAATTGCAAATTAGGTAGGTGTGCCCATTTAATGTAGTGGAAATGGATCCAAATGGTTCCTTGCAGATACAAGATATAGCTAGAGAAAGTGCTCGAGTATAAGTCAATTTTCTTTGTGTCAAACCCAAAAAATTGAGAGAACTGTATTCGAGAGGAAAATTGTATATATGTATACATATTTGTCTTGCTTCCTTTGTAGTTGAGCAATTAGTGTCTTTATTAAATTTATTATTAAAAAAACATAATCAAATGCATTGACCTTAGGAACTAGGTGATAGATGGCTAATCACAAAACCGAGAAATTTTTGTTCAAGCTCATGGTATACTTTTTGAACTGGGCACTAGCCAATATGGACATAGATGTTGAGAACTTGGAGATGGAACATGATATAGAGGAATCTCATTGTCCTGTATGTTTTCTAAACCAAGGCTTAGATATTAGTTTTCACACTCCATGGTTTGAGAGGTATTTTCTTCAATGGATAGGACGCACAGAGGGTAGATATTATTTTTATGACCCCTCACAAGAAGTGCCTAATGAGGAAAATGATATCACTTGGGTTTGGGCAAACCATGTGTTGATAGTAAGTGATGATGGAGGTCTCAAAGATGGACCGAAATTGCCCTAGGAGGGTTTTTGAAACACCTACAGGAGAGGAGGCTAGATGAGAACTCTAGGGCACTTAGATCCTATGAACATGTGAGGATAGGCATACAAGGAAGTAAGGTGTAGCCGTTTGTATTTACGTTGGGAGGGTCAAATCAACTATGCATATGTAGGATCTATGACTAAGGAGTGGGGTGAGGGGAAGGTGGATCTATCACTTGGCCGGGGTATTTTTGTGTATGCTATTGTGTGGGGAAGAAGGGGTCACACCATTTTTTTCTCTCTCCAAATCGCAAGTCTTGCGAAAGTTATAATATATATAAAAAGAAAAATAGAAAAATAGAAAAAGGGGAAAAAGAAAAACAACTATGTTGTATGTGTGTGTGCCAATGCGCTATGGTCAGCTAATATGTGGGTGGGATACTCCTAAGTGGGTGGTTAGGACCACAACCCCTAGCTAGTTTCACCATAGGCTTGGAATGTGAAGTGTGTGTTAATACTCTAGTTATGTGCCACAGCGGGTTGGTAGGTAGGAGGAGCTATCTTGGCCGAGCAGTCATGACCACGAGCTGCATCTAGCTTCACTATGGGCATGCTACATTGTGTTGGTACAAGGTTGGAATCAACTCGACCAGGTGGTCGATGCCATGAGTCGCATCCAATTTAACGTAGTCCAACATGTAAAAATACAGAAAATAAATCTTATACGGAGATAATTCCAACTCTTTAGGGGGAGAGAGAGAGACAAGAGAGAGAGAGCTAGAAGGGAATGTGATATGCATGGGAGGGTCGTTTGGGATATTATGGTTTGTGATAGATTGACCAACTCTGAGCCACCACTCACGAGGGCATGGATATTATATATGCATATACAATGAGATCTCAGCAGGGTGATACGGTAGATGCTACCTCAAAAAATTGCATGTGCTATCTAACGTTTGTCTTAGTGTGTATATCATTCTAGGCTTTTCATGTAGGGCTTGACTTGTGCACCTGTCTTGATGACTCCATAAGACGATAATGAGGAATCCTAGGGAATGTTCAACCATAGGTTATTTGTACATATCGAATAGTAGAGGAAATAAGGGGTTATCCATTTTGGGAATCTCAGGTCTCCTAATTGATTTCATTTTGGTGTGGCATTCTTCATTTTGGTATCTCTCATGTTCTTGTTTTATTGCAATAACTAATTGAGTTTCTAAGAACTAAGTGGGAATTGATGTAAGGGGAGATGGGTGATTCACTCCAAAGATGTGGTTGGTGCTACAAAACATGCTCTACACCTACCAAGATAACTTCAGAGATGATAAGTAGATACCTTGTGCCTGCTAAGGATGCATATAAACCATCCTAGTGCTTTTGGTGTATCAATCTCAAATTGATTCATCAAAATAGACTAGTTGATACAAAATGGATGAAACAAAAAACTTGCTATTTCGGGATGGATTGCACTCTAGAAATTAACTCAGAGCTCACAGCCAGCTTAAAATTGAATAAAGATATTTTGCACACTTTTAATTAGGTAGAAAAAAAATCTAAAGCGACAAATTTGATGATTTTTTATGAACCATATTGAGAGGAATCAATCCAGCAACATAGATGTATCATCCGGACATTTTAGGAGTTAGCTTGCTAGTATACCTAGTGAGCTTCAAATGAATGTAGTTTACAAAGTAATAAACAAATGATGATGAAAATTGGCATGATGAAAATAGACTTATCTGATTACCTATAGCAATTTAAAGCTCAACAAAAAATCAAGTATACACAGAGAACTCACTCAAGTTGACTAAAAATGAGAATATGAACGTGTAGCAACAGATAAGAACAACTTCAAAGTATAGCTTGAAAATCAATATGTATTGAACATATTGTACATGATATGAATGTAAATGAAGCTTGACAAGGAGGAGCACAATGTGTGCTTCACTTGTGGCTTGGTGTTTGATCAAAATCTCTCTAGAATGTAGCTCAAGGTGGTGCTCTAATTTGAAACTACACATAGGTGTTTATATAGTGATATTTGAATTCAAATCTTGGAGGGATTGTACCTAAAAGTTCCCCTAAAGCTTAGGAATCACTTAGCTAATCAATCACTCCTAACTCAACTTATACTTTGCGACTAACATGGCCACAAGTTTCTTCAATAACTTTTACTTTTCAAGGTAATAACTTTTCAAGAGTTACAAGAGCATGTTTCTATGATTCTCCCATTGAGAGTGTGCATAAGTAATGCTTTTCATTTATGAATGATCAAGCACTCGGCTTGGAAGAAATACACCAAAAGCTCCCCGTCAAGCCTAGTATGCTTGAGGCTTTAGTCCTCCTTGATTTCTATCAATCCAATCATGCTTTTGAACTTGTTTAGCTTGATACCATCCAATGACTTAGTCAACATATTTTCACATTGAAGATTAATGGAAACATAGGACAATGGAATATCCTTGCTCATCAACTTCTCTCTTACCTAATGATAATGGACTTGAATATTCTTGGTTCTAGCATGGTAAACTAGATTAGCTGCTAAGTGAAGTGAACTTGTATTATCACCAAAAATGTGAGGAGTTAAGGTATGTAACCCCAAATCAGAGTATAAGCATTTTAACCACATGGCTTTTTGTGTTGCATTTGCGAATCCTCTGTATTCAGCTTCATTGGATGATAGAGAAATAGTTGGTTACTTCTTTGAACACCAAGAAATTAGTTTTGATCTTTCAAATGAGAAATATCCTAAAGTACTCTTCCTGTCATCCTTTGAACTAGCCCAATCTACATGTGAATAAAGCTTGATATGAATTTCAAAGGTGAAGGGGTAGAAAAGCCCTTCATTGATGCTGCCCTTCAAGTATTTGAGCACTCTCTTGGCTGCTTCCATGTGTGGCCTCCTTGGCTTGTGCATAAATTGACTGAGTATGCTAACACTATAGCATATGTCCACCCTTGTGAGAGTTGCATAGTTCAAGCTTCCTACCAATCTTTGATAGCTTGTGATATCATCGATAGGTTCTCCCTCATAAGCACATAGTTTATGATTCAACTCCATGGGTGTACCTGCACACTTAGTATTCTCCATTTTTAATTTAGAAAGCATGTCATGTACATACTTCCTTTGAGTGATGTAGATACCATAATCTATATAGACAAGTTCACGTCCAAGAAAATAAGTGAGAGGTTCAAGATTACTGATCTTGAATTCATCCTTCATTTCAGCCTTTACCTGTTTAATCCCATTGACATGATTCCCTGTAATTATAATGTCATTCACATATACACTGAGATATATAACTTTTGATCCATTCCTCTTGATGAATAAGGATGTGTGTGCTTTGCTAGATTTGAATCCTTGGTCCTACAAGTAGGTAACTAATCTGTGATTCCAAGCTCTTAGAGCTTGCTTCAAACCATACAGAGCCTTCTTCAATTTACACACATAATTTGGATGATGTGCATCTTCATAACTAGGTGGTTGTGCCAAATAAAATTCCTCTGAAATCCAACCATTGAGAAATGCATTCTTTATATCTAGTTGATACAGCTTCCAATTCCTAGATGCATCAATGCTAACAACTACTCTAATGGTAGGCATTTTAGCAACAAGTGAGAAGGTCTCTTCATAGTCTATGCCATGGGTTTGGGAAAATCCCTTGGCTATTAACCTTTCCTTGTATCTATTAGTACTACCATCTGAATTCCGTTTTACTTTATAGATCCACCTTGATCCAATTACCTTCATTGATGGCTTGCTAGGAACAATTTCCCATGTGTCATTGTCTATCAGGGCTTCAAATTCTTCATCCATTGCTTCTCTCCATTTCTTCTTGCTTTAAGCTTCTTCATATGATGTTGTTTCTTCATTGTTGAGTCCTTAGCCATATAAATTGAATGCTTTGTGACCAAAGAGGTATCAAATCCATATCTCTCTGGTTTCTTCTTCCCTCTCATACTTCATCTTTATGCTTCATAAAGTACAAAATTTTCCATCTACTACAATCATCAAATAAAAGATACATAATATATTGAACCTAAAATAGAAGGTTCTTTGCTTGGACCCCACACATCTATATGGACAAGATCCAACAATTCTTGATGAATATAGCCTTTCTTGTTGAAGGGTTGTCTATGAGCTTTGCAAAATTGACAATCTCCACACTTGTATATCATATGTTGTTTTGTGATGTTGGTCAATCCAAGTACACTTTGATCCCTGCAAATTTGTTTCAAAGTTCTCTCACCAATATGACGAAGCCTTTTATGCCATACCTCCAATTCAGAGAGTGTTTGAGATCCAAAGCTAAATAACGCTATGTTCTTGGTGTCCTCTACTTCAAAGATGAAGATTCTTCCTATCTTTTCTCCCTTGGCAATTCTTTAAAATCCTTGCTTGGGGTCTTCTACATATGCTCCATGTCTTGTAAACCTAACCTACAATCCATTCTACACAATTTATCCAACACTTATCAAAGTTTGGTATGGTAGGCACATACAAAACCTTTCCTAGAAGATTCAAGATGCCATTTGATGTCTTGGCATTACCTATTTTCTCCATTGACTATCTTGTATCATCATCTGTCAGCACTTCATGTTTATTTTTGGGATCTTCTAAATCAGAGAGTAATGCTACATTTCTTGATACATTATTTGAGCACCCTCAATCAATATAGAAAACATGATCATCATCCTTACCCTGCTTCAATGATAAGTTCATGAGGAGTAGTGAGCCTTCTTGACTTTGATCTTCAGTGTAGTTGTGGTAACCCTTTCTTCCTCTATATCCATTTTGATGATTATTATTGTTGAAGTAGTTGTATCCTCCATTGTATGTGCCTCTATTTGATCCATAGCCACCTCTATTGAATCCTGTTCCTCTATAATTTCTTGGGTTCCTATAACATTCCTCAATGGTATGATTAGAGTAACCACAAATGTTACAAGATTGAGATGCTTGGGGTCTTCCCTTGCCTTGCTTTCCTGCTCTACCTCTTCGTTTAGCTTTTCCTCTACCTATGAAGTTGGCTTGGAAAGAACTACCTTCATCTTCATTTTTTTTAGACTTTGAATTATCCTTAGCTTTAGCTTTATCAATGTATAAGGCAAAAGATTGATTACCTCTTGAGGATTCACCATTATCGCTTATCTTTCCTTCATGCATGAAGAGTTGGCCCATAAGAGTGTTGAGGTCAGGCACTTGCATGTCCATGTATAGGTCCATGGTAGTTGTGAAGGATTCCCACTTGCCATCAGCCTTGATTCCATTGATGATTCGCCTTATTGCTTGATCTTCTTCAATTACCTCTCCAATGCTTCCTAACTCATCAGAGATCTCCTTCATTTTGGTGACATGATCAATCACACTTTTTTTGGTGCTTTTCTTCAAGGTAGTAAGCTCTAACCAGAGTTGGTTCTTCCTTGCTCTGGTATTTGAAAAGAAGAGATAAGAAAGTGCTTTCCAAGTTTCTCTTGAGGCCTTGCATCCTTTCACATGAGGTAAGAGAAAATCAAAGATTGATTTTAAGATGTAGGACCTGGCTAGTGCATCCTTTGAGCACCAAGTTGTAAGCCTTCCTTACTCTTCATGATGGTTGTCCTTTGCTTCTCGTTGTTGGCATGACTTAGCCTTCAAATATGTATCCAAATAGATTTCTCCCTTGAAGGTAGGCCTTCATCCTTAGAGACTAGGTTGAGTAGTTGTTTCTTTAAAATTTGTCAATGGTGCAAGGAAATCCATCTCCCATATTGATTTATCTTTGCTCTTATACTGCTCTGAGGGGACATGGGTGGTACACTCCAAAGATCTGTCTCGTGTTGCAAAACCTGCTCTACACCTACCAAAATAACTTTAGAGATGATAAGTAAACACCTTGTTCTTGCCAAGGATGCATATAAACCATCCTAGTGCTTTTAGAATATCAATCTCAAATCGATTCATCAAAATAGACTAGTTGATACAAAATGGATGAAGCAAAAGCCCTGCTATTTTGGGATGGATTACACTCTGGAAATTAACCCAGAGCTCACAACCTTCTAGAAATCTAATAGATATCTTTTGCACACTTTTGATTAGGTAGATAATGAATCTAAAACAACAAATTTGATGATATTTTATGAACCATACTGAGAGAAAACAATCTAGCAACTTATAGGTATCATCCTAACATTTTAGGAGTTAGCTTGCCAGCATACTTAGTCCACTTGAAATGAATGTAATTTACAAATTAATAACCAAATGATGATGAAAATTAGTATGATGAGAATAGACTTATCAAGTTAGCTATATCAATTTAAAGTTAAATAAAAGATCAATTATACACATAGAAATTACTCATTGAATTTGACTAAAAATGAGATTATAAACCTGTAGCAACAGATAAGAACAACTTCAAAGTATAGCTTGAAAATTAATCTATATTGAACATATTGTACATGATATGAATGGACATCAAGCTTGAGAAGGAGCAGCACAATGTGTGCTTCACGTGTGGCTTGGTACTTCATCAAAATCGCTCGAGAATGTAG
>MU262489.1:22500-25000 GCA_020310875.1 Ceratopteris richardii | reverse complement strand
CCCAAGGCAGAGGCAGATTCAATCAATCTCAAGGCTACCATGGCTACAACAATAATTACAACAACAATAGTTACAATCACAATGGCAATTATCAAGGTGGATACAGGAACAGGAAGGATTACAACAATTATGCAGAGGATCAAGATGATTCCTTGTTGATTATGAACATGACATCTAAATCAGGTATCAATGATGATCATTTGTTCTATATTGATTCAGGTTGCTCTAACCATGTAGCTGGGAATGTTGCCTTACTCTCTGATTTGGAGGAACCCAAAGGCAAGCACCAAGTGCAGACAGGTGATGACACTAAACATTCAGTGGTTAAAGTAGGCAATGTCAAAACAAGTGATGGTAATCAGAATTTACTAAGCAGAGTATTGTATGTTCCAACAATCACCAAGAATCTGATGAGTGTAGGTCGGATTGTTGAAAAAGGTCTACAGGTCAGGTTCACTCAACATGGTGCATATGTGGAGGATCCAAGACATGGATTTAGAAGGATAGCCAAGGGAGAGAAGTCAGGTAGATTGTTTACCTTTGAACTTGAAGATACTAAGAATATTGCTTTGTATAACTACAAGGACCAAACCCTATCAGAATTGGAGATGTGGCACAAGAGATTAGGTCACATTGGAGAGAGGACCATAAAGCAAATGAGTAGAGATCAATGTGTGCTTGGGATACCTAATGTATCCAAGCAACACATGATATACAAGTGTGGGGCTTGTCAGTTTGGTAAGTCACACAGATTGCCATATACCAAGAAAGGATTTATGCATGAAGATTACTTGGAATTGGTGCATACAGATGTTTGGGGACCAAGCAAGGAGCCATCCATATCTGGATCAAGGTACTATGTGTCCTTTATAGATGATTATAGCAGATGGACTTTCTTGTACTTCATGAAACATAAAGATGAAGTATTTAATTATTTCAAAAGGTATCTTGCATTAGTTGAGAATCAAACAGGTAGACATTTGAAGAGGCTAAGGTCAGATGGTGGTGGAGAATACTTCTCCAATGATTTTGAAGAATTCTTGCAGGAAAGAGGCATCAAGAGGGAGATTACCACAAGGTACTCACCAGAACAAAATGGGGTAGCTGAAAGGAGGAATAGACTTATTGTGGAGACAGCTAGGTCTATGCTTAATGAGAAAAAACTACCAAATTACCTTTGGGCAGAGAGTGTATCTACTGCCACATACTTAATTAACAGGTTGCCATCAAAGACACTTGATGGAATGACATCCTATGAGGCTTGGCATGGTAAGAGACCATCTCTGGATCATTGCAAGATCTTTGGGTGTGTTGCATATGTGCATATTCCCTCACAGGTAAGGGGAAAGCTAGACCCTAAGGCTGAAAAGTGTATTTTCATTGGTTATGATTTGAATCAGAAAGGATACAGGTTCTATAACCCCTCAAACAAAGGCTTCAAGGTAAGCAGAGATGTCATCTTTGATGAAAATGATTCATGGTATGAAAATGAGTGCAGGAAAGTTAACCTACCTTATGATATGGAAGAAGACTTTCCAAAGCTCATCAGACAAGAACCTACACAGAAAGAGGACACAAGCTCAGATGATGAACACACCATCAACATTGAAGAATTCAAAGCTTGGAAATCCAAAGGGAAGATGAAGATGAAGCAACTAGAAGACAATCCAGAATCCTCAACTCAAGCTATGAGGAGATCTCAAAGAGAGAAGAAGAAACCAATTAGGTATGGGTATGATACTTCACTTGTAACCAAGCACTCTGTATATCTTGCAAAGGATATCTTGAATGAAGAACCAGGTACATTTGAAGAAGCAATTACTAAACCAGAATGGAAGGAAGCAATGGATGAAGAAATGGAGGCTCTCAAGGAGAGTGACACTTGGGATTTGGTACCCAAGAAGGACTCCATGAAGGTGATAGGATCCAGATGGATCTACAAACTCAAGAGGAACTCAGATGGTACAATAAACAGGTATAAAGCTAGGTTGGTAGCCAAGGGTTTTGCACAAACCCAAGGCATTGATTATGAGGAGACATTTTCTCCTGTGGCCAAGATGCCAACTATCAGAGTTATGGTGAGTGTAGCTGCATCCAAGAATTGGAACATGTACCAATTGGATGTGAAGAATGCATTCTTGAATGGATGGATATCTGAAGAGGTCTACATGTCACAACCACCTGGCTATGAGGATCATAATAAGGTAAATCATGTTTGTAAATTGAAGAAGGCTTTGTATGGATTGAAGCAGGCACCCAGAGCATGGAATTACAGGTTGACAACATATCTCTTGGATCAAGGATTTGTGATGAGTAAAGCAGATACTTCATTGTTTATAAAGAAGAACAATTCAGAGTTAATATACTTGTGTGTCTATGTTGATGACATCATTATTACAGGAAATGATGTTCAAGGAATTAGACACATCAAAGGTCAAATGATGAAGGAATTCAAGATCAATGATCTTGGATTATTGAAGTACTTCCTAGGACTTGAATT
>MU262489.1:0-10000 GCA_020310875.1 Ceratopteris richardii | reverse complement strand
GCACCATCAAAGCCTCTATTCTTCTCTGATCAATATCTTAGTTATCTCTAAAACCTTTGCAATCCAAAATGGTCTGGTAGCCTCATCACCATCAGCAAGTACTGCAATAAGCGTTCCAACATTATCTCTATTAAATTTCCTTGCCATCTTGCTTCTGCCTGTTTTGTCATCCTTGGGCCTACATAAATATTTCTTTCTGGTGGATGTATAAAACTTTGAAGTGCATCTGCATTACATGCTTGGGCCACATTCACAGATCTTTGTGTACAAAAATCCCATGTGAATGGAACATCAACTGGCCAGTGACCTGCAATTGTATACTGTATAATCTCTTCTTGATGATTGAAAAAGTCCTCCCACCAAGATACATCTTGATCTCCAGCATATTTTTTTGCACGCTCAATATGTCTCTTATTTTCAATGAGTGCATGCATCCAGCTTTTACTTTGATCAACCACACTTCCACATCTTTCTGTATTGTTTTTATCTTCATATGGTGATTGTTCTGCACCATACACTGTTACAGTAGACAAATTAGGCACCTGCAATAAGAATCTGCATCCCTCTTTAGGCTCCCACCCAAGAGAAGATGAATACTGCTTTGCAAATAAAAGGGTTATTTCATCAACCCTCCTCATCAAGAATACATGGTTGAAACTAATATTGCAATGGAGCCAAAACCTTAGCACTGTTATCAAGGCCCATTGAGCAAAAGTGCTTAAAGTCATAAATCTGTGTGAGGTGTTGAACTTCTGGTTTTGGAGTATATGCTTATGAAATCAGCTCAGATAAAATCGGAAGAGTAAAAGCATTGTTATGTGCCAACTTCTTAGAGAAAGTACTGAACATTTGATCAATGTGATCATGAGTGTGGCCAACCAGAAGAAAATTTACCTTAACCTTCTGAAATACCTGTTTTTCAACAAGCATGCTTAAATATCCAAAGACTGTAGAATTTTTATTCTCTCTTGCAGTATTATCTAGTTGCAAATATAGAGTTGGTGGCAAAAGACCCTTCCATGATTGCAAAACACGATGAATGACAGTAACTGTAAGGTTTGGATCATTATGCACATTCGGATATGTGAAGAAAACCTTGGACATTACAGTTCCATTGTATACCAAAGCACCAACCAAATGCATTTGCACAAGGACTTCATCTCCAATGTCCTTACGGATGCGATAAAAATGTGGCAACAAGTTTTTTTTTTATCCATACCATCGATCAACAAACACATATAACGCTCCGGATTTCTGAGTGCCTTACTTCGATGATGAATTGCTTTCTTTCTCTCTAATGCTTGACTGTCACGATGGTTGTTAAGAAGGTTTTTAAAATTATGCTTTTCCTGTGGTGTTGTAGCCCCTTTTGCCATGTTTTTCAAAGTGGCGCAAACTGAACATTCACCCATTCTAACTTTACGAGGAATAGAAACATTGTTAAACTCTTCCTTCCATAATCGAGTAAAGTGACGATACAACACATACTTCTCATTTCTATTTTCCATGTCTTCTCTATATATTTGAAATACCTCTCGACGAGTAAAGTTATCTGACAAGTGCAACCTTCCAGTTGTAGGCATAACTTCACAATGCAAGCTAAAATAGTTCATCATCCAATTCATTGCATGACGTCCAACAGATCCTTTGGTCCCAACATGGAACGTATCCAAAATGAGATCCCCATTCAAAAACCCTTGTTGAACCCTATGTATTCTAAAATTTCCTACACCCATTGCAATTTTAAATGCAGCCCTACAGCATGGCATCCCTTGAGTAAAGAAATATTCAAAACCAACACGCGTTACTGACATGTTATCCTCAATCATTTGCATGCAAGAAACAAGGTATATATCTTGCCTTTCACTATCTAAATGGAGGAATTTTTCTCTTAGGTGCTTTAGTTTCTTCATTCCTAAATTATACAAACATTTCAAACCACAACAATGCTTCACAATATCCAGCAATCTGTCTATCTGAAGTAAGAAATTTAAATCTTTTTTGACTTACTTCACGAGACCTTCTTTTAAATCGTAGATTGAGCTTGCTTTGCTTTTTCGTTGCTCCACATGCACTTGAGTCAGAAGGGAGATCAATGGTTGGATCAGATGGGAGATCAAGAGGTGCATTTGGTTGAGCAGCATTGCACTGTGAATTGGATAACTTAAATGACTCAACAGAAAACATGGAATCATCAGCACGTTCTAAATCATAGGGATCATCACTTCTCTGGAAAGGTTCAACTGAGAAAATGAATCAATATGAGCAGAGGAAGTTGATGCCCAAGCATCCACTGAAAAGATTGAGCTCATCTTCACTGAGTAACATCACAGAAGACTGAAGATGAATGACCTTTTTAAATAAGTAGAAATCCGAGATCAAGTGAAGATGTCACATCAAATGTCACATCAAGAAGATATGAAATCAAAAGCTTATTAAAGTACATTAAATAACATTAAACATCAAATTACATCAAATCACTTAATTACTCAAATATACACTAATAAGGGAACCAAAGATTTGATTCACTTTTGATTCAATGAGAAACACAGTTGATTTCTAACTACATATGAGTCATTGAGTCTAAGCATTGTGAATGAATCAAAATATCCAAGTTGAGTTCCAACAAGAATATATAATAAAATTGTTTGGAGAAATTTTACAAGAAGAAATTTTACAACTGGAATATATCCAAGTTGAGTTCCAACTAGAATATGCTATGCCATTGAACACTATACAAGAAGAAATTTTACATTTGGTTAAGATTTCAAGGATTAGGTTTTATTGTGGTCTTGGCTAGATATCAAAGAGGTGATGAAAGTATATTAAAAAAAGAATTGTGTAAAAGAGGTACACAAATGTTTATTCATACATTGATTTTCCATTTCAACAATGTGTTACAAGATAAATGTGAATATGAACTAAAGTGTGGAGGATAACACTATAAAGATGTCATTAATCTCACAACTTAGACCTGATTTTCTCCCAAGCAACAGACTCTAAGAAAAAACTTCTACATGAGATTAGAAATCCTCATGTACATGCCATACTGTTGCCATTGAAGTTTAATTTCCATGCAAATGTATATAAATAGTTGCAAGGTTCTGTACTTGAATGTTTATTCATACATTGATTTTCCATTTCAACAGTGAGTTACAAGATAAATGTGAATATGAACTAAAGTGAGGAGGGTAATACTATAAAGATGTCATTAGTCTCCCACATTTAACACAACTTTGACTTGATTTTCTCCCAAGAAAGAGATTCTAAGAAAAAATCTCTACATGAGTTTAGACATCCTCATGGACATACCATACTCTTGCCATTGAAATGTAATTTCTATGCAAATGTATATAAATAGTTGCAAGGGTCTATGAATATTTCATTAAAGTGGCTCTGAAACAGCCTATTTGTGTGGGTGCTATTCCCTGGTTAGATAAGCTGACAGATTTAGTTAGCAACTGGACTCATTCAGTTAGATCCAGTTAGTCTCTGGTTCAAGTTACCCAATTGCCTATAAATACCAGAGGAGGAGATCATTCGCATTTTCAAAATCCACGAGCAAGAGAGAGCAGCAGAGCACAGACAGCCATGGAGCACAGAGCTCAGCATACCAGCAAGCCAAGTCTGATGGAGAAGAAGAATGTTGGCAAAATTACCAAGAGGTAGACAAAATCATACCATAAATAAAGATTCCAAAAAGATTCCCTCTGTATGTCTGTGTAAAAGTCTGATTTCTAGTATTTATTTTTCTTACCTCTAGAAATATGGATCCAAAGCATGTACAGCTCGATGCCTGGCATCGACTTTAAGGTGTAAGTCGATGCCAGGCATCGACTTAGGATTGCAAGTCGATGCCAGGCATCGACTTGGGGCTGCAAGTCGATGCCTGGTATCGAGTTTTCGGTGCAAGTCGATGCCTGGCATCGACCTGCAGCCCCAAGTCGACGCCTGGCATCGACTTACACCTGAAAGTCGATGCCAGGCATCGACTTGGGCCCAAAAGTCGATGCCAAGCATCGACTTGCCGGCATCAACATGCACTGAAAGTCGATGCCAGGCATCGACTTTAGGGTGCAAAGTCGATGCTTGGCATCGGCTTTTGGGCCCAAGTCGATGCTTGGCATCGACTTTTGGGCCCAAGTCGATGCCAGGCATCGACTTTGTGTGCAAGTCAATGCTAGGCATCGACTTGAGGGTAAAAGTCGATGCCAGACATCGACTTGGCCCAAAAGTCGATGCCAAGCATCGACTTGGGCCCAAAAGTCGATGCCAAGCATCGACTCTTGCACCCCCAAGTCGATGCCTGGCATCGACTTTCACCCTCAAGTCGATGCCGGGCATCCACTTGCACACAAAGTCGATGCCTGGCATCGACATGCACTTAAACATCGATGCCTGGCATCGACCTGAAGCTCAAAATCCATGCCTGGCATGGACTTGGGCCTTTGAAAACCACATTTACATTTGATCTGATATTTCCAAGTGCCTTCAGGGATGCGGAGTCCAAGGATGAAAGGCCCTTCAAGAAGCTCAGAGTCACCATGGGCTCTGGTGACCAGCAACGTGACAAAGGCATTGGTCACCAAGCAAAACCAAAGAAAATTATTGCATCATTATCCTCTAAGAAGGCCAGCAACCCACTAGGAATATCCTCAGGTGGACAGAGTAGCATAAAAATTCTTGAGGAGGATCCAATATGAAGAAAGGTCTAGGGACGGAGCTCATGAGGACAGATCGTCCACTTCGTGACATGAAAAATCTAGAGTGGTGCCTTCAGTACGTTGAAGAGAAGAATGCAGTCCTCCTTGTGTTCGCAGGGGCTTATGGTAGAGGAAAGATCACGACAACACAAGGTTTTCACTATGGCCTTGTTTACAAACTGGATTATGAAGATGAAGATTCTGACAACCTGCTTTTCTTGGTGGAGACATCGAAAGGATTAGAAATGTCATATGCAAGATGGATTTCTTGTGCCCAGAGTGCTGTGTTCCAGAAGGGCTAGCTCAGATATGCAGAGACTCAATGAATTTCATCAAGGACCTGATGCCATGGATCCAGGGCAATATCATGCCAACACAACAGAAGAAGACGACCCCTGTAAAGGCAAGGGGTAAGCAGAGCGTGCAGAAAAAGCTCCAAAAGAAAAAGAAGATAATTTCAGAAGAGGAGTTTTCTGACTCAAGCTCTAGCTCTGGGGACATAATTGTTGCACCTGGTGGAGAGCTTGCATCTGGTGTTCTTGGTACTGAGCAGAATAAGATGAGGGAGGACATAGCTAGAAGAAAAGTTGTGAAGAAGGGGCAGTTGTTCCACCTGCCAATCAATATCATCCACAGGCCACCCGTAGACCCAGTCACAGGGAGGAGGCCCCTTGAGATCAGGAGCCACATAATTTGCACGTCCAGAATCTTAAGAAGAAAATGAAAATAAATCCTCATGCTACTGTTGTGCCATTCCTTGTCATGGTGGATCCGAATGAGTGCAGCTGTATGGACGAGTTCAATGAGGGTTTGTTTGAGGATTACACTTATTATGTGATTGGAGGTTCACACTCTGTAGAGGCTCGTAGACAGTTAGTGAAGGAGCACCCTACTACATTTTTCTTTAGGTATGCAGAGTGCAAGATATATGCTGGTCTTACAACTGAGAAGCCAAGCTTCTTGCTTGGGATCACAACAACGACAATGACTACAGGCAGAAAATGTCCTCCATAGAGAGAATTCGGTTCTTCCACCATGAATATGAAGATTGTCTTGTGAAGGAAGCTCGAAGAATACATCCCAATCTACGAAAGCAATGCCTTATTGAGGTTGGAATTGCATTGGATGAGAATAGAAAGTCTGATGCTTTGAGGAAATATGATCCATGGTTTCAGCTTGCATTCAGATCAGGTGAGATCTGGGATCTACAGGATAGAATTTTCACAATGTGGGAGAACAAGGAGGTCAAGGGCCAGAAGCAACAAAAGTCAAGGCCAGACCCACAAGTTGATCTGAAGGGAAAGGGAAGGAAAGTTGACCTTTCAATTGAAGAGGCTCCTGAGGACATGAAGCTGACCCCATGGAGGGCGCTTCAAGGAATCAAGGATGATACATTGATCATATCACTTTGTCAAGGGTAATCTCGAAGGAGTTAAGCCTGGAGGAGATGGTGACTGAGCTCAATAAGTATGTATGTTATTCTCAGATCCTTTTTCCCTCCTCCCATGCTTCTGGTCTAACCTAGTCTCTTTTATATTTCTGTGTCTGTAGTCATAAAGTGTACATGAAGATTCAGGAGGTGATGATGAAGAGGCTGGGTTGCTTTTCTTGGACATAGGTCCAAGCAGACTATCCAACCACATCATCCTACAAAGCCTTATCAGAATATTTCATCTTGTTTCGTGATTGGGTAGGTTCTCTTTCTGAGGTTGTGCCTGGTTTGCCATTAAGTTAGATGCCTTGATTCACCTAACCAATTTGATGCCTTGCATGGCATCGACTTACAGCTAAATTCGATGCCTGGCATCAGTCTGCAGGCAAAAGTCGATGCCTGGCATCGACCTGCAGGCAAAAGTTGATGCCTGGCATCGACTTGGGGGCATAAGTTGATGCCTGGCATCGACTTGCAGCATAAGTCGATGCCTGGCATCGACCTGCAACATAAGTCGATGCCTGGTATCGACCTCGTGGCAAAAGTCGATGCCAGGCATCGACTTATGTCCCAAAGTCGATGCCAAGCATCGATTTTCTGTAGAAGGTCGATGCCTAGCATCTACCCCAACAAGAAATCGATGTTGTTCTGTTCCTTATGTTCTGTTTGCTGTATTGAAGAGCTCTTTTAATTTTCTTTCCAATTTTTTCTGCAAACCAAGGAAAAGTAAGTCTACAGAGGTACTAGATGATTGCCCCCCTGCATTCCTTGCTCACATTCAAAGAGCAAGGCATGAGAAATCTAGACTGAAAGCGAAGGAGATGGATTTTGATGATGAACCTGATCTTAAATGTTTCTCCAATCCCCTAGACCCCCTTAGGTCTGTATATTACAATGTGTTCTGTAGTGATGCAAATAATATTTTCTGTTGTGCCTAGAAAACATTTCTCCCTTCTCATAGCGGACATACCCTATGGATTTAGGATGTTGGGATAAGTTAATGATGATGAACCCTTCAAACACCCTCAGATTCAGAAGATGGTCACTGATTTTGCAGAGTTGACTATGTCTCCTCTTTGGAGGATAGTAATTTTCCATAGCAGAGACCAGTCTTTCTCTGTTTCAACTGCTCTGAAGGCAAGATGTCATGCTGTGGAGTGCATCACTTGGTAAGTAATCTTCTTTCTATCTCCATGGCTTTAATGATGCTCTCTATGACTCATAGTTCTTTTTTGCAGGGTGAAGACAAACGTAAATCACACTCCTTTGCATCAGTTTTGTGAGCGCCACTGAATGCATTACAGTTGGCTATTGATGAAGTAAGCAAAAGGAGAGTCAGGGAGCATTGCAATGAGAATGGGATCTCAAATGTGCTCATGTTCCCAGTCGTTACCAAGAAACTTCGTCATGTAGCTGGGGACATGACATTGGTTAACCCTTATCAGAAGCCACAAAAACTCATAATGAGATTGCTTCAGCTATTCTCCAATGATGATGACTGGGTCCTAGACCTTTTTTCGGGCACAGGTAATTTCATTTTTCACAATTTTCATTAGTCATGGTTGATTGAAGCCTCTAAGTGGTTTTTCTGCTGTTTCAGGACGACTCTGGCTTGCTCCTTAAAGATGTTCAGGCACTGCATAGCTGTGGAGAAGGATGATGCTCAAGTGAGCTTCATTAGAATGAGAATCAATGGGCTGAATGAATGCCCAGATGAAGACCAAGAGGTTGGAAGGAAGCACATTGCAGATACGGAGAGATTCCAACCAGCTTCAAGGGAGCCTGTTCCCCCACTTGCAGATGAACCGGGGGACATGGCTGACCTTGAAGAGCCAATCTTGGAGCAAGAGAGGCAAGATAGGTGTTCTAATGTGCCAGAGGATCCCAATATCCTTGAGCCTGAGGAAAGCTATGATCAGCTTCTATTGTAGATTCACATTACTCTTGTAGAACACATGAAATGTAAAAGATCATTTTAATGGAAAATAATTTGGAGTTCTGCTTCCACTTTGTGTTCAGCTTGATTTATCTTGAGCGTTTCTCTGATCATGTGTGAATGTTTCTTAGTATAATTTTGTTGAATATTATCTTCTCTTGGGAATGCTTTTGTGAAATGTATTTCATATTCTGTTAATATGGCCAGGCATTCAATGGGGATCTTAACCATACAAAGGGATGATCTTAATTGCCTTGTTTAAATGCTCTGATTTTTGCAACAATGTACTCTAATTTTCGAGTAACTTTTAATTAGCTATCATCTGTGCTTGTTGAGGTTATAGATGTAATGAAGGTGCTTCGCGAATTCTTACTTGTACCTTTTCAACTCTAATCTATTGTCCAAGATCATGATGTGGGATTCTTGGTCATGCTCAACAACTAGTTTTCATGGCAGCAAGAATTTTAGTATATATATCTTGACTACTTGGGATATGCGATCAAGCTTCTAGTGACAATATTTACAAGCAAGACTCGTGATGCTTTCTAGATATTGTAAAATGCCCACTTTTTTGCTTCATATAATGTCTTTAGGTAAAAAGAAAAAGAGAACATGTCTTTGTTCTCCTTTGTTGTGACTCAGTGTTCTATCTACTATCTATCTATTTATCTATCTATCTATCTATCTATCTATCTATCTATCTATCTATCTATCTATCTATCTATCTATCTATCTATATCTATCTATCTATCTATCTATCTATCTATCTATCTATCTATCTATCTATCTATCTATCTATCCATCTATATCTATCTATCTACCTATCTATCTACTATCTATCTCTCTCTCTCTCTCTCTCTCTCTCTCTCTATATATATATATATATATATATATATATATATATATATATATATATATATATATATATATATATATATATATATATATATATATATATATACACCTATCTATCTATCTATCTATCTATCTATCTATCTATTTGTCTATCTATCTATCT
Organism: Ceratopteris richardii; assembly: GCA_020310875.1. Lineage (NCBI taxonomy): Eukaryota > Viridiplantae > Streptophyta > Polypodiopsida > Polypodiales > Pteridaceae > Ceratopteris > Ceratopteris richardii. Next base: position 911 of record MU262489.1, on the reverse strand, counting down.
GTCTATCTATCTGTCTATCTGTCTATCTGTCCATCTATCTATCTATCTATCTATCTATCTATCTATCTATCTATTTGTCTATCTGTCTATCTATCTGTCTATCTGTCTATCTATCTATCTATCTATCTATCTATCTATCTATCTATCTATCTATCTATCTATCTATCTATCTATCTATCTATCTATCTATCTATCTATCTATCTATCTATCTATCTATCTATCTATCTATCTATCTATCTATCTATTTGTTTGTCTGTCGGTCTGTCTGTCTATCTTTTGTCTCTCTGTCTATCTCTGTCTATCTATCTCTATATGTCTCTCTATCTATCTATCTATCTATCTATCTATCTATCTATCTCTATCTATCTATCTATCTATCTATCTATCTATCTATCTATCTATCTATCTATCTATCTATCTATCTATCTATCTATCTATCTATTATCTATCTATCTATCTATCGATCTATCTATCTATCTATCTATCTATCTATCTATCTATCTATCTATATCTATCTATCTCTATCTATCTATCTATCTATCTATCTATCTATCTATCGATCTATCTATCTATCTATCTATCTATCTATCTATCTATCTATCTATCTATCTATCTATCTATCTATATCTATCTATCTATCTATCTATCTATCTATCTATCTATCTATCTATCTATCTATCTATCTATCTATATATTATCTATCAATCGATCGATCAATCAATCGATCTATCTATCTATTATATATATATATATATATGTATCTATCATCTATCTATCTATCTATCTATCTATCTATATCTATCTATCTATCTATCTATCTATCTATCTATCTATCTATCTATCTATCTATCTATCTATCTATCTATCGATCTGTCTGTCTGTCTGTCTATCTATCTATCTATCTATCTAT
>MU262488.1:0-65804 GCA_020310875.1 Ceratopteris richardii | reverse complement strand
CCATCATTTGTGAATCTTACCTCATATCCTTTCTCCACAATTTGCCCTACACTTATCAGATTTTTAGGAATAGTAGGAACATAAAGTACCTTGCTCAGAAGTGTACTTCCACTCTTTGTCTTCACTGATCCAATGCTCTCCACCTTATGTTTGGTATTGTCACCTGTCTGAACTGTATGTCCATTCACCCTTGCTTCCATATCAGTCATCAAAGATAGATTCCCACTCAGATGGTTGCTACACCCTGAGTCAATATAAAACACTCTTTGATCTTCTCCCATTGATTCATGAGTTGCATTCAAGATAAGAGTCATGTCATCCTTCTGATCTGATGCATAATTGTAATAATTATTGTTGTAGGACTGAGATTGGAAGTTTCTTCCACCTCCTCTACCATATGATGTCCTACCACCTCTTCCTCTGAAGTTGCCTCTTTGGTTTCTGCCTCCTCTACCTCTTTGACTATAATTCTGATTGTTGTATCCTCCACTTTGATTGTTATACCAACAATCATTTTCCAATGATTTGTTCTGCCACAAATCCACAAGCTTTAGCATTATCTTTATTCTTACCTCCTCTTCCTTTACCTCTGAAATTTGTCTTCCCTTTTGTGAAGTTGGCTTGATTTGAATTCCCTTCATCATCATTTGATTGCTTTCCCTTGCCATTCTTTTTCTTATCCTTAGAGTACATAGCTTGACTTGTACTTCTATCATTGTCTCCTTTAAGATCCTGCTCAAAGGTTAGCATGTGTCCTAGCAATTGATTAAGATCAGGAGTAAAGTGGTCAAGTGACAATTCTATGGACAATATAAAAGGCTTCCACTTCTCATCTCCTCTCAAACCTGTAAGTATTTGTCTTACCAACTTTTCTTCTTCAATATCTTCATCCACTGCTCCCAAGCTATCTGCAATATCTTTCATCCTTGCCACATAATCTGAAATTGATTGTGAGCTCTTCTTCTTGAAGGTTGTGAACTCAGCCCATAGTGAGGACTTCCTTGACTTAGTTGTATTTTGGAAATGCTCTTCCAAGGCATTCCAAACATCTGTAGCACTTTCCAAACCTCTGATGTGAGGTAGAAGGTAATCATTTACAGCCATGTAGATGATACTCCTTGCTTGAGCATCCTTTCTCATCCAAGTCTTCAACATTGCAAGTTCTTCCCTAGTAGGAATACTTGGATCTGCAAACTCAGGTTTTTCTTCATCTCCTGTAATAATGATATAAGATCTTTGCTCATGGAGTGTGCTTCCATCCTCATAGACCATGCTGGATAGTTCTCCCTATCTAGCTTATCAATCTGCAAGCTTTCTCCCATCTTGTATCCACCTGTGTATTGAAACTTCAAGCTTTACAAACAATGTATGTACCTTCACTTCGAATTGAACTCCTTTTGCCTTTCTTGATGTCAAATAGTCTTCTCCTCAAGCTTTGACTCCAAGCTTTCACTTCTTAGTCCTTCAAGTGTTGAATTTCTTGAATCTGCAGCAGTCGGAATCCTTCTTTCTTCAAATTGATGTCTCCTGCTCTGATACCACTGTTGGAGAATATTAATCTCCAAAAGAACAACTTACTCTTGTGATTAGAGCACCTCTATACCAAGAGTAAGTCAAACACTTCACTAATTTAGAGGATCAATTGCTAACTTATCAGAAATTAACAAATCTGTGAAAAAGATGATACACAGAAAAGTCTGCTGCATTGTTCATTCACATTGACCTATCAAATCTGTAAAGTTTTTTATGAAACTTTGTACGAATCATCTCCTAGAGATTGCGCATCTACTCCAAGTTGAATGATTTCAAAAAGTTAAGTATAACTTGAGAAATTGATTTCACAAGTTACCTATGTCAGAAACTGTTATCCAAAACAGTCGACTTTACACCTGTAACTTTTAAGACTTGGTTCTCCTTGAATAGAACCCGTTTTTACAAAATGCTTCTAGACATAAGTAGCTTATCTTCCAACTTAAAGATTAAGCCCTCACTCATGCAAAACTTTAAACTGTGCTAGGAGAAATGACCAAAACATTAACTTCAAAATCTGCGCCTGTTTTAGGAACCAGTGAACATACTTCACATATGAATGTTCCTACACTTAATTCACTCAGCCTGATTACAATTGGAAGCTTAAACTTTGCACAGAGGTCAAGCAACTCTCAACTTAGACTTGTACAAAAGCATTTCACAATTGATCTATTGTAGAAGGAGAACACGCAGAAACATCGGGCGCAAAAAGTTTCATTTTACTCAGAAGAATTACAACTGAGTGATGAGAGCTAACTCAACTAACTTTTCTTCTATCTCATGACTTCTATCTCCCTCATTCTTGACTTCTAACTATTGTCACATATGCTCTCATACATGCCCCGACTTTTCTCAAGGTATTTATAGATAATTTGTACATGATTCTTACTGAACAAAAGATCTAAGTTATCTATGACTATACTAATGTACATATGTGTACACTTCTCTTGTTCTCTGAATGTAATCTTCCTTCACACTTTAGGAATTGATTCTTCCTTCATCATTTGGTCTTTCAAGCCTTCAATTGGTGATTGGTCTGCACCAACAATATTGAGGAGAAAATCTATGATCCTTCCCTAGCAACAAGTTAGTTCGGTGAGGATTAACTTTAAGAAATACCATATCATCAAGTTGGAATTAAGTGGTCTTCTCTTTAAATCATAGAACTTCTTTTGTCTTTTCTGAGCTTCTCTTATATGTTTCTTATTTTTTCCAAGTTCTTCATCCATCTTATCAAGCATTTCTTTGGATACTTCTACTTTATTTGGAAAACCGAAAAACGAAGGTGGAGTCAAACAATCATAACCATAGATAGCTTCAAACGGAGTCATTTTTATAGATGCATGCCATGCACTATTGTATGCAAACTCAACCAAGGGTAAATATTCACTCCAATTATCCTGCTTTTCATTCACATACATACGCAACATATCCTCAACTACCCTGTTAACCCTCTCGGTTTCCCCATCAGTTTGTGGATGGAAAGCTGTACTCATACAAAGTTGAGTTCCAATGGATTCAAATGTCGCTTTCCAGAAGTTTGATGTAAATCTAGAATCTCTATCAGAAATTATACTTTTAGGCATTCCATGCAATCGAAATATTTCTTTTACAAAGATTCTTGCAACATTCAAAGCAATATCAGTCTTTTCATAGGAAAGAAGTGTGCCATCTTGGTAAGCTGATCGACTACAACAAATATGGTATCATGCTTACTTCTGGTCATAGGTAGCTTAATGATAAAGTCCATAGAAATAGACTCCCACTTCTGATTTGGAACATCCAAAGGTCGAAGCATTCCTGGCATCCTCTTAAACTCAAATTTCACCTGTTGGCACTTCAAACCTTCATTTACATATTTTCTAATATCCCGCTTCATACACGGCCAAAAGTAAGAATACTTTGTTTTAACATATGTCCTTGAATAACCTGGATGTGCAAAAAAAGGTGCATCATGACAATCATGCAATATTTTAACTTTTAGTGGAGATTCAAAAGATAAGCATAGCCGATTGTTACAATACAGTGTTCCATTCTGCAAATGAAATTTTTCCTCATACTTCGATCCCCTGTTCGCATTCAAAGCATTCGAAATAGGTGCATAAAAAGGATCCTGTTTTATCTCTTCTTGAATTTGAATGAGAAAATAAGAATTTATTACAGAAACAAGATTACACAAAGGTCTGAGACTCAATGCATCAACAACCTTATTTTCCTTACCAACAAGATACTTAATGTCAAAATCATACTCTCTTAATAATTCAATCCAACACTTTTGCCTGTTGTTAAGCAATGGTTGAGTGAAGATGTATTTTAGACTTTAATGATCTGTTTTCAATTCAAACTTAACCCCTAACAATAGATGTCTCCAATGCTTAAGTGCATGCACAACAGCAAGCATTTCTAAATCATGAGTAGGATAGTTAAGTTCATGCTTTCTTAGTTTTCTGGATTCATATGCGACCACCCTGCCATCTTGTGAAATAACACATCCTATCTCACTACCACTTGCATCACATGCAACCACAAAAGGCTTTCCCATTTCTGGTATTTTCAAAACACAATTCTCAACGACTTTTTGTTTCAATGTTTCAAATGATTTTTGACAGGCATCACTCCACGCAAATCCTACATTCTTTTTAGTTAATTTGGTGAGGGGAATAGCTATCTTAGAGAAATCCTTAATATGTGCTCTTTCATATTGTGCCAACCCAAGAAAACGTCTAACATCCCTTACACTCTTAGGAATCGGCCAATCAACTACTGTTTTTACTTTATCTTCATCTATAAGGATTCCTTCTTTTGATATTACTCTTCCTAGATACACAAGTTTATCCTTAGCAAAGAAACACTTACTCTTTTTCCCATACAATTTGTGTTCTCTAAGAGTTTGCAAAGTCTTCTTGAGATGTACCGCATGCTCCAAATCATCTTTAGAGTACACAAATATATCATCAAGGAAGACTAAGATGAATTCATCTAGGTAATGGTGAAAAATATTATTCATCAAGCACATAAATGTGGCAGGAGTGTTTGTTAAACCAAAAGGTAGAACCGTCAACTCATAGTGACCATATCGTGTTTGAGAAGCCGTCTTAGGAATATCCTCAGTTTTGATCCTAATTTGGTGATATCCAGATCTTAAGTCAATCTTTGTGAATACGGTCGCTCCACTTAATTGACCTAATAAGTCATCTATGTGAGGGAGTGGATACTTATTCTTATTTGTTCTTTTATTCAACCCCCTATAGTCAATGCATAATGTATAAGAGCCGTCTTTCTTCTTCTAAAATAAAACAGGTGCACCCCAAGGTGAGACACTCGGTTTTATTAAGCCTTTCTTCAAAAGATCATCTAATTGAATCTTAAGCTCCTTTAGTTCATCAATGTTAAATCTATAGGGTGCTCTAGAATATGGTTCACTCCCTGGATATAGGTCAATGGCGTGGTCAATCTGCCTAGGTGGGGGTGTACCAGGCAAGTCTTCTGGAAATACATGGGCATATTCTTTCAAGAGATTTCCTATGTAATCTGGAATATCTTCGTCATTACCTTCCTGATGCAGATTGTTCACATACACTACAAATCTTTTGCAGCCATCACGTATACCTCTAACTATGTGCATAGCAGAAATAAGAGTAGGCTTAGGATTAAAGACATCACCTAGAATATGGATAGATTCATCATTTAGCTTCACAGTGATCGTTCTTTGTTCACAATTAATTGTCCCAGCATTTTGACTAACCAATCCATGCCTATGATTACATCACTCTGTTTCATCTCAATTACATGGAAGCTTCCAGAAAAGCGTCTATTAGAAAGAGTAAATTCAAGGTTTTCAACATATCCTTTCGTGTAGTGTAATCGTCCATTGGCCATCTCTAGAGTTCTGGTTATCTGCATATTTAGGGCTATCCCTAGATTCTGTACCAATTTGAAAGATAGAAAACAATGGGTACTACCTGAATCGATCAAAAATCTGGTTTTATGCACAGAAATCATACCCGGAATCGCAATTATAGAAACCTTTGGGAAAGAACTAACCACCATGCAACGTAAAGTAGAGTAAGCGCACTTACCCCCATCATCTGCTTCCTCAATAATTGTACCCTCCTCGAAGATGTTTATCGCTTTTGATTGTGCGGGTCGAAAGACTGCCTTGTTAAGGGCTCATATGTCTGATGCCCTTGCTCCCCGCAACGAAAACATAGAACAAGTCTTTTTGCCCTCTCAATAAAAATAGGGTCTTGTTGCCACTCAATTGGTTGACGCCTCCTTTTATTCTCCACCGGCCGAGCAGGGTTCTTACCTTGGTCATTCACAGATGGAGTTTTCTTTGAATTGTTCATGTTCATTGCAACAGGTCTTTGTGGCCTATGTCCCGTTGCAATGAATCTGCTTCTATTTGCCTTCTGCAAATTGAACTTCTCCATCTTCTCAAAGTTCTCAGCCATCGCAACAGCATCAAGAAAATCAATGCATCCAGATCCCTTAACTTGATAGCGAAGTTCCTCACGAAGCCCTTCAATAAATTTACTCTTTAGAGCATTACCACTAACCTCTAATGCATATTTATGAAGATGTAGGAACTTCTCTTTGTACTCATCAACAAGTCAGCTATGCTTGTCACTTTTGTGTTGTCGCAAATTGTAGAACTCCATCTTCTTCTCCATATGGTAGTGTGGAGAACAATAGCGTTTTTCAGCTTGTTCTCTAAATTCCTTCCATAGAACAGGACTAGAACGCGTTCGAGTCTGCATATATGACTTCCACCATAGCTTCGCGATCCCACGCAGATGTAGGATCCCAACTTTTGCCTTGGACTCTTCACTAAATTGTTGAAGGTCAAAGAAATCCTCTAGTTCTTCAATCCATGCCTCAAGAGCTTCGCCACTCTTCTTCTCGCCATCAAAATCATTTAACTTTGCCTTCTTGAAGACTTGGTTAAGGGCAAACTCACCTTCGTTTTTGTTTTTCGCGAGGTACACTAGATGTTCCCGCAGCTTCATCTATTTCATCGTTCAGCTCCACAAACAAATTTGTTGCTCCTTCTGGTTGCTTTCCCCCTCGTTCTTTGCGCAATTCACCAAGAAGCTTCTGAATAAGCTCCTCTTGTTCACGAACCTTTTGTGTTAGACCTTCCATCGTTCCCGCGGATTGATTCTGCTCTGATACCACTTGTAGCGTTTCCTCAATCACAATCTATCCCCAATCACAATCTTTCGATTACTCAAAAATAACAGTGGAGAGAAGAACGTAGAGATCGCACAAGGTAAAAGAAAATCTGATGCGGAAGAGTAGAACAAATATGACGCAGAGAAGGAAGAATTCTGATATTATAGATGTGAATCAATGCTTACAGTAGCTTTGGACAATAGCTTCTTGACGAAGCCTGTACCTTCCAACCACCCCTGAGCTATCACAATCGCATTCTCACTCGCACTCTCAATCACACTCTCACTCTCACTCTCACTCTCAATCACAAGGTAATTCTCTGATTTCTGTGTGTCCTCCGTGTTGATGCGCAGGCCTTCTTATCTTCTTTTTCCGTTTGATCGCAGCCGTGCTCCCCAAAGAAGTGTGCGATCCACCAAGTTTAGAAAAAGTCGAGTTTCTCCAAAACTTTCGCAAAAAGCCATGCGATCATAGTGTACTTCCTTTCTTTAGCATACCTGTCAAAAATAGCAGAAAAACACCAAGAAGACATATCCGAAAACATACATAATTAGACATGGTGACACGTGAGCATGAGAATCACGGATTCGAATAGAATTAGACAAACCCTCGTTTTCTTTTTATGTATTGGAAAAAACGGCACTTTTCAAAGCATTGTAACTCAAAAACAATGAGGAATTAGGTTAAGCTTGTGAGAGACACTTTTATTCAATTTTTCGATCTGCACAATAGTGTTAGAGACGTCCGAGGTCCAAATCCACCTCCAAATGCCACTTTTGAGCCCTGCAAGGTTTAAAATTCTAGAGAGAATAAAATCAAGGCATTTTCTTACAATGAACTAAACGTAGGACCCTGAACGAGGTACTTAGAACATGATTCACAAAAATCTCACACAGGCACTTTTATTCTCTTCTACTTGCTCTACCTTTCCCTCATATAGAGTTTTCCTTAATTCTTTCATCTTCACCTTCAAAATCCCACTGGAAAACATGATGTAATTAAGGTCTAGAGAGAGAATATGAAACTTGTCAACCCAAAATTTTTCCTACATGCATAAAATGACCTAATTATTCGTTCTAAGCATTATCCCCACAATGAAATTCAGAAAGTTCAAAATGAATTATTTCACTAGAAAAGAGGCCTATTACAATATTGGTAACAATCAATTGCAACCACTTTGTCGATGAAGCAACAAATGGCAGTTAAGAAGATGGAACAATCTATTATAGTTTTGAGAGAGTATTAACAATGTAAAGAGTTTTACATAAAAATGTTATATCGAGAAAGACTTTGAGAACTACCCATGAACACAATCTAATCAGACCTTTGGCATTGACTATCTTCGTTGGCATTTCTAGCATACTCTTTATTCATCATAGGAAGGCAAATCATCAAAAAATTTAGAGCATCTTGAATCAAATAAAGATGAAAAGTATTTTCAAGTGTTCCTTTCATGTGTTTTTGTTCTCTATAGGTTTAGATTTTTCCATGTGCATTTACGAGATCTACTACGATCATTTTTTTCATAAGATCAATTTGAGACATGATGTTTCATCTACATGTGAGGAAAAACTTTGTGAATCCATTAGAAACTTAGATTGGAGGATGCTTACTGTTGAAGATAATGACATCCAAATCTTCTTACTAGGAGATCCACACGTAGGCTTTAGAATTCAGGCAAAGACATATCCGATATCAACAAAGAGAACACAATAGGCATGTGGACCCACTACAACATAAGAGGGGCATATCGATGCTACCTATGCCAATGGTCATACTCGACGTCGGTATAAACGTTAGAAAAATGTAATTAGGCATATCGACTGTCACTTGATCATCGGATGTTTCATGAACGGTAGTATGCGCATCGATATAAGCATTGGTATAGGCATCGGTATAAGTGTCTGAGCGTCGGTAATTTACTAGAAATTTACGATGCTCATACGGATGTCTATACTGACACCTATATCGAGGCCATGTTTTAAACATATCGGGAACCCGAGAATAAAAAACAACATTTTTCACGTGTTTTACATTGAGTACTGCTTGCTTCTGTCGAACTTGTATGTCCAAACCCAATTGTGACCTACATTGTCTTGTGCACACCCACACACAGATCTCTCTCTCTACACACACACACACACTCTAGATCTCGCATCTTGGTAAGTGGTGTGCATACTCTTACCCTTTGTCTTTCTCTATGCTTCATGTTTTATAATTTTTCTTCTCTTTGATTTTGTAGAAGCTTTTTGGCATCGATTCTTTAGAGTTTGACGATAGACGACATACATTACGCTTTGATGACAATGATCCAAAAGAGGGACATACATGTAAGTGATTGTTTTATTCTCTATTGAATTTTAAGTGATAGAGAGAGAGATATAGAGAGACAGAGAAATATAGACAGAGATAAAGAGAGATGAAAGAGAGGAAGATAGAGAAAGAACTAAGGCGAGATGAAAGAGAGAAAGATAGAGAGAGAGAGAGATAAAGAGAGATGAAAAAGAGAAAGATAGAGAGAGATAAAGAGAGAGAGAAAAACAGAGAGAGATAAAGAAAGAGAGAGATAAATAGAGAGAGATAAACAGAGAGAGAGATAAATAGAGAGAGAGATAAAGAGAGAGAGAAATCTGAGTTTAAGAGAATGCCTGGAATTGTTCAACCTTTGGATGTTCCAAATCAAAAGTGGGAGTCTATCTCTATGGACTTTATCACTAAATTACCTACAGCTAGAAGAAAACATGACAGCATACTTGTGGTAGTTGATCGGTAACCAAGATGGCACATTTCTTTCCTATGAAAAAAACTGATACTTCCTTGAATGTTGCAAGACTATTTGTAAAAGAACTTTTTTGACTTCATGGAATGCCTAAAAACATAATTTTTGATAGAGACTCTAGATTCACATGAAACTTTTGGAGAGCAACATTTGATTCCATTTGAACTCAACTTCATATGAGTACAACTTTCCATCCACAAACTCATGGGGAAATGAAGAAGGTTTAGAACACACACTTTTCTGCCTTTGGCTGTAGCTTGTGCCTCAATTCACTTGGCACATGTACATAACAAGTACATCCAAATATCTTCAAGTGGGAAAGATCAGGTTTCTTACCATAATAGGCTTGATATGGTGTCAAGCCATGGATCCCTGAGGTAGGAGCCCTATTCATAAGATACACGGCGGTATTTGCTGCATCACTCCAAAACATGTTAGGTACATTCATCTCATTAAGCATTGCTCTAGCGATCTCGGCAATGTATCTATTCTTTCTCTCTGCTACTCCATTTTGTTGGGGTGTGTACCTGCATGTTACTTGCCTCTTGATGCCTTGATCCATTAAAAAATCAGAAAACTCATTTGAGAAATATTCTCCCCCTCCATCGGACCTTAGCTTCTTGATATATGTACATGTTTCCTTCTCTACCATTGCCTTGAATGCTTTGAAACATGTAAACACATCTGATTTGTTTTTGATGAAATAAACCCAAACAATCCTTGTGCAATCATCTATAAAAGTTACAAAGTACTTGTTACCTCCAATGGATTGCTCTTTGGTTGGCCCCCACACATCTGTATGTATCAACTCCAATGGAAGTTGGTTTATGTAGCCACTCTTCTTGAATGGAAGTCTTGCTTGCTTCCCTAGTTGACAAGATTCACATAAATGCTTCATACCTTGTCCTTGGAAGTTGGGAAGACCTTCAACCAGCCTCTTGAATTGCATTTCCTTCATTCTTTGTATGTTGATGTAACCTATCCTCTTGTGCCACAAGTCCAACTCCGAAATCCTCTTGTTTCCATATGTGAAGTAGACATGTTGAGTGGAATGAGAATTTACCTCCAAAGTGAAGAGTCTCCCTTGCTTCTTTCCTCTTGCTATGACCTTGTAACCTTGCTTAGGGTTCTGCACAAAGCATCCACCTTTGTTGAACCTTACTTGATAGCCTCTTTCAACCATTTGCCCAACGGACACCAAGTTCTTTGTGATAGTAGGTACATGCAAGACATCCTTGAGACATCTTCCTTCCTCCTTGTCATCCAAAGCTACATCTCCAACATGGGAGATCTCATGGGCTGTATCATCACCTATTTCTACATGTCCTTTACCTTTGGGAACATGTAGATTAGTAAACCAAGAAGAATTGCAACTCATATGGTTGCTACATCCACTATCAATATACCAAGTGTTATCTACTTTTCTTGAATTCCCATTCATGTGCATCATCAAGAGATTGTCATTTTCTGAACTTGTAGAAGCATAATTACCTTGGCATTTGTATGAAGAACCTTGATTATAGCTCCTTTGGTTTCCTCCTTGGTAGCAATCTCTAGCATAGTGGCCAAACTTGCCACATATGTAACATCCTTCGCCATCTTGATTCCTGTTTTGTTGATGTCGTCCTCCTCTTCCTCTTGTTATTCCTCTCCCTCTTTGTGATGAGGTGCCTTGCTCATGTCCTTGATTGCTTGAGTGGCCTTGCCTTCCTCCAAACCTTCCTTTGCCCCTTCCTTGTCCTCGTCTTCCTTTGCCCCTTTCATTACCGGCATAGAAAACTTGTGCATCCTTGCTTTTAGTTGAACTTGCACACACACATAATGCATAGTGAAGTTGTGTGATTGATATCTCTATTGGTGTGTAGGCTCTGTTGGAAATATTTTGCTCTCTGTTGTAAGGGCTGGTTCTCCTTCTCTATGTATCCATTTGCTATGATTTTGGTGTCATTGGGTAGCTATTAGAGTCCTCTAATGTTGACCCAGGTTTGCGATTCATTCTTTGTATAATCTCTAAGAAAAGCTTGCTGGAGTGAAGTGAGGTATCTGCTTGACTGGCAGTTGTGAGCATTCAACTAGCTCATGTTGTAGACATTGTTTCTCCTTGTGTAAGCATCCATTTCAAGTGAAACTTGTTTTGTTGGAAAGCTCTTGGTGTATTATACAGGTCTACAAAAGCTCTATGGAGTTCGCTGCATAAGCTCTGAGTAAGAGAATTTTTGGTGTGCAGAGGTCAAAGAAGGATACCTGTGGAGGTCATTCACGCTTCGTCATTGCTTTAGGGGTTGAGATACTTCCCCCATCAGTGGTATCAGAGCATTTGGGCATCTTGGAGGCATCACATACAAGCAAGAAGACCTCTTGGAGTTGGTGGTTGAAGATTTACATCAACAAAAGCTTCTGGGAGGTAGCTTACATCAAGGGGGAGCTATTCTACTCAAAGTTTCAAGACCACAAGGTGTCCATCTAAGGAAAGCTTTGGATTGAGGTAACCTCAGAGCCTCATTTTCATTTTACACACATAGGAGCATTAGCCAAGGGCTAGGTCAAGTATCAAAGACTAGATATGGGAGACTTCAACACTCAAATTGAAAAGCTAGACAAAGGGAACTATCAACCATGGAGATTTAGGGTATTCAACTATCTTATGGGCAAGGGCCTTTGAGGGTTGATTAGTGGAAGTGAACCAAGACCTAGGTTGGATGAGAATCCAACCAATGACCAGAGAAGGGCCTTTAGGGAATGGAATGAAAGAGACAAGAGGGTTATCTTTATCCTTTCCCAACACATTAGCAATAGCATGATCGGCCATATCCAAGACTTGGATTCAAGCATGAAGGTATGGGAGACACTTGAAAGGCTTTATTCAACAAGCACCAAAGCAAGGAAGATCCAACTCAAGAATGAGCTCAACAACCTTAGGAAGAGCTCAGGGAGTAGCATAAATGACTACATACTTAAGTTCAAGGAGTTATCAGATGCATTGGGATCCATTGGAAGCCATGTAGACGATGACGATCTTCTCGCTTATACTCTCAATGGTTTGAGAGATGATGAGAAGTGGAAACCCTTTACCACTTCAGCATATGTAAGGGATAATCTTCCCGATTTTGAGCAATTGGTTGCTCTCATGGTCATCGAAGAAATGAACATAGGTGGAAGTTCAACTAAAAGCAAGGATGCACAAGTTTTCTATGCAGGTAATGAAAGGGGCAAAGGAAGACGAGGACAAGGAAGGGGCAAAGGAAGGTTTGGAGGAAGGCAAGGCCACTCAAGCAATCAAGGACATGACCAAGGCACCTCATCACAAAGAGGGAGAGGAATAACAAGAGGAAGAGGAGGACGACATCAACAAAACAGGAATCAAGATGGCGAAGGATGTTACATATGTGGCAAGTTTGGCCACTATGCTAGAGATTGCTACCAAGGAGGAAACCAAAGGAGCTATAATCAAGGTCCTTCATACAAATGCCAAGGTAATTATGCTTCTACAAGTTCAGAAAATGACAATCTCTTGATGATGCACATGAATGGGAATTCAAGAAAAGTAGATAACACTTGGTATATTGATAGTGGATGTAGCAACCATATGAGTTGGAATTCTTCTTGGTTTACTAATCTACATGTTCCCAAAGGTAAAGGACATGTAGAAACAGGTGATGATACAGCCCATGAGATCTCCCATGTTGGAGATGTAGCTTTGGATGACAAGGAGGAAGGAAGATGTCTCAAGGATGTCTTGCATGTACCTACCATCACAAAGAACTTGGTGTCCGTTGGGCAAATGGTTGAAAGAGGCTATCAAGTAAGGTTCAACAAAGGTGGATGCTTTGTGGAGAACCCTAAGCAAGGTTACAAGGTCATAGCAAGAGGAAAGAAGCAAGGGAGACTCTTCACTTTGGAGGTAAATTCTCATTCCACTCAACATGTCTACTTCACATATGAAAACAAGAGGATTTCGGAGTTGGACTTGTGGCACAAGAGGATAGGTCACATCAACATACAGAGAATGAAGGAAATGCAATTCAAGAGGCTGGTTAAAGGTCTTCCCAACTTCCAAGGACAAGGTATGAAGCATTTATGTGAATCTTGTCAACTAGGGAAGCAAGCGAGACTTCCATTCAAGAAGAGTGGCTACATAAGCCAACATCCATTGGAGTTGATACATACAGATGTGTGGGGGCCAACCAAAGAGCAATCCATTGGAGGTAACAAGTACTTTGTCACTTTTATAGATGATTGCACAAGGATGGTTTGGGTTTATTTCATAAAAAACAAATCAGATGTGTGTACATGTTTCAAAGCATTCAAGGCAATGGTAGAAAAGGAAACAGGTACATATATCAAGAAGCTAAGGTCCGATGGAGGGGGAGAATATTTCTCCAATGAGTTTTTTGATTTTTTAATGGATCAAGGCATCAAGAGGATAGTAACATGCAGGTACACACCCCAACAAAATGGAGTAGCAGAAAGAAAGAATAGATACATTGCCGAGATCGCTAAAGCAATGCTTAATGAGATGAATGTACCTAACATGTTTTGGAGTGATGCAGCAAATACCGTCATGTATCTTATGATTAGGGCTCCTACCTCAGGGATCCATGGCTTGACACCATATCAAGCCTATTATGGTAAGAAACCTAATCTTTCCCGCTTGAAGATATTTGGATGTACTTGTTATGTACATGTGCCAAGTGAATTGAGGCACAAGCTAGAACCAAAGGCAGAAAAGTGTGTGTTTCTAGGATATTTAAATGATCATAAAGGTTACAGGTGCTTCAACCCAAACACAAAGGACTTGAGGATATCAAGGGATGTAGCATTTGATGAGCTACTCCCTTGGTATAAGAAGTATGATTGTATGCAGGACTATGAAGAAGAAAAGCATGGACATGATGAAGAACAAATCGACCTAGAGCTAAGTGGCCCAAGGTGTTCCATCAATGAAGATAGTTCAAGCATGAACTCACCATAGAGGGGGAGATCTTCATCAAGCTATGAAGCACAATCAATCAACAAAGGCAAAGAACACTGAGTCACAACAAAGGAGAACAAAGGCATGTTCTCTATTCCTTTTTACCTAAAGACCATTATATCAAGCAATAAAGTGGACATTTTACAATATCTAGAAAGCATCACTTGTTCTTGCTTGTAAATATTATCACTAGAAGCTTGATCTCATATCTTAAGTAGTCAAGATAGCTATAATAAAATTCTTGTTGCCATGAAAACTAGTTGTTCAGCATGATCAAGAATCCCACATCATGATCTTTGACAAGAGATTGGAGTTGAAGGTGCAAGTAAGAGTTCGGGAAGCTCCTTCATTACATCTATAACCTCAACAAGCACAGATTATAGCTGATTAAAAGTTACTCGAAAATTAGAGTACATGTGTTGCAAAAATCGGAACATTTTAACAAGGCAATTAAGATCATCCCCTTTATATGGTTAAGATCCTCATTGAATGCTGGGCCATATTCACAGAATATGAAATACATTTCACAAAAGCATTCCCAAGAGAAGATTATAATCAACAAAATTATACTAAGAAACATTCACACATGATCAAAGAAATGCTAAAGATAAATCAAGCTGAACACAAAGTGGAAGCAGAACTCGACATTATATTTCTATTAAAATGATGTTTTACATTTCATGTGTTTTACAAGAGTAATGTGAATCTACAATAGAAGCTGATCATAGCTTTCCTCAGGCTCAAGAATATTGGGATCCTCTGGAACATTAGAACACATATCCTACCTCTCTTGCTCCAAGATTGGCTCTTCAAGGTCAGCCATGTCCCCCGGTTCATCTGCAAGTGGGGGAACAGGCGCCCTTGAAGCCGGTTGGAATCTCTCCGTGTCTGCAATGTGCTTCCTTCCAACCTCTTGGTCTTCATCTCGGCATTCATTCAGCCCATTGATTCTCATTCTAATGAAGCTCACTTGAGCATCATCCTTCTCCACAGCTATGCAGTGCCTGAACATCTTTAAGGAGCAAGCCAGACTCGTTCCTGAAACAGCAGAAAACCACTTAGAGGCGTCAATCAACCATGACTAATGAAAATTGCGAAAATTGAAATTACCTGTGCCCGAAAAAAGGTCTAGGACCCAGTCATCATCATTGGAGAATAGTTGAAGCAATCTCATTATGAGCTTTTGTGGCTTCTGATAGGGGTTAACCAATGTCATGTCCTCAGCTACATGAGGAAGTTTCTTGGTAACGGCTGGGAACATGAGCACATTTGAGATCCCATTCTCATTGCAATGCTCCCTGACTCTCCTTTTTCTTACTTCATCATAATAGCCAACTGTAATGCATTCAGTGGAGCTCACAAACCTATGCAAAGGAGTGTGATTTACGTTTGTCTTCACCCTGCCAACAAGAACTATGAATCACAGAGAGCATCATTAAAGCCATGGAGATAGAAAGAAGATTACTTACCACGTGAGGCACTCCACAGCATGACATCTTGCCTTCAGAGCAGTTGAAACAGAGAAAGACTGGTCTCTGCTATGGAAAATTACTATCCTCCAAAGAGGAGACATAGTCAACTCTGCAAAATCAGTGACCACCTTCCGAATCTGAGGGTGTTTGAAGGGTTCATCATCATTAACTGATCCCAACATCCTAAATCCATAGGGTATGTCTGCTATGAGAAGGGAGAAATGTTTTCTAGGCACAACAGAACAAATATTATTTACAGCACTACAGAATACATTGTAATATACAGGCCTAAGGGGGTCTAGGGGATTGGAGAAACATTTCAGATCAGGTTCATCATCAAAATCCATCTCCTTGGCTTTTACTCTAGATTTCTCATGCCTTGCTCTTTGAATGTGAGCCATGAATGCAGGGGGGCAATCATCTAGTAGCTCTGCATACTTACTTTTCTTTGGTTTCTACAGAAAAAACTAGAAAGACAATTAAATGAGCTCTTCAATACAACAAACAAAACATAAGGAACCGATGCATGGCATCGATTTTGTGTGGGGGTAGATGCCTGGCATCGACTTTGGGACATAAGTAAATGCCTGACATCGACTTATGCCACGAGGTCGATGCCAGGCATTGACTTATGCTGCAGGTCAATGCCAGGCATCGACTTATGCCCCCAAGTCGATGCCAGGCATCGACTTTTGGCTGTAGGTCGATACCAGGCATTGAATTTACCAGTAAGTCGATGCCAGGCATCGAATTCGTACTAAAAGCCTGACATCAAATTGGTAAGGTGAATCAAGGCATCTAACCTAATGGCAAACCAGGCACAACCTCAGAAAGAAAACCTACCCAATCATGAAACAAGATAAAATATTCTGATAAAGCTTTGTAGGATGATGTGGTTGGATAGTCTGCTTGGACCTCTGTCCAAGAAAAGCAACCCAGCCTCTTCATCATCACCTCCTGAATCTTCATGTATACTTTATGACTATAGTCACAGAAATAAAAAAGAGACTAGGTTAGACCAAAAACATGCGAGGAGGGAAAAAGGATCTGAGAATAACATACATACTTATTGAGCTTAGTCACCATCTCCTCCAGGCTTAACTCCTTGGAGATTACCCTTGACAAAGTTGATATAATCAATGTATCATCCTTGATTCCTTGAAGGGCCCTCCATGGTGTCAGCTTCATGTCCTCAGGAGCCTCTTCAATTGAGAGGTCAACTTTCCTTTCCTTTCCCGTCAGATCAACCTGTGGGTTTGGCCTCGACTTCCGTTGCTTCTCGCCCTTGACCTCCTTGTTCTCCCACATTGTGAAAATTTTATCCTGCAGATCCCAGATCTCACCTCATCTGAATGCCAGTTGAAACCATGGATCATATTTCCTCAATACATCATACTTTTTATTCTCATTCAGTGCAATTCGAACCTCAATAAGGCATTGCTTTCGTAGATTGGGATGTATTCTTCCAGCTTCCTTCACGAGACAATCTTCATATTCATGGTGGAAGAACCGAATTCTCTCTATGGAGGACATTTTTTGCCTGTAGTCATTGTCATTGTTGTGATCCCAAGCAAGAAGCTTGGCTTCCTCGGTTGTAAGACCAGCATATATCTTACACTCTACATACCTAAAGAAAAATGTGGTAGGGTGCTCCTTCACTAGCTGTCTACGGGCCTCTGCAGAGTGTGAACCTCCAATCACATAATAAGTATAATCCTCAAACAAACCCTCATTGAACTCGTCCACAGAGGTGCACTCATTCGGATCCACCATGACAAGGAATGGTACAACAGTAGCATGAGGATTTATTTTCATTTTCTTCTTAAGATTGTGCACGTGCAAATTGTGTGGCTCCCTGATCTCAAGGGGCCTCCTCCCTATGACTGGATCTATTGGTGGCCTTTGGATGATATTGATTGGCAGGTGGAACAACTGCCCCTTCTTCATAACTTTTCTTCTAGCTATGTCCTCCCTCATCTTGTTCTGCTCAGTACCAAGAACACTCGAGGCAAGCTCTCCACCAGGTGCAACAATTATATCCTTAGAGCTAGAGCTTGACTCAGAAGACTCCTCTTCTGCAATTCTCTTCTTTTTCTTCTCAAATTTTTTCTGCACGCTCTGCTTACCCCTTGCCTTTACAGGGGTTGTCATCTTCTATTGTGTTGGCATGATGTTGCCCTGGATCCATGGCATCAAGTCCTTGATAAGATTCACTGAGTCCCTACATATCTGAGCTAGCCCATCTGGAACAGAGCACTCTGGGCACAAGAAATCCATCTCGCATATAACATTTCTTAAACCTTTCGATGTCTCTACCAAGAAAAGGAGGTTGTCAGAATCCTCATCTTCATAGTCCAGTTTGTACACAAGGCCATACTGAAAACCTTGTGTTGTCGTGATCTTTCCTCTCCCATATGCCCCTGCGAACACAAGAAGGACTGCATTCTTTCCTTCAACATACTGAAGGCACCACTCCGGATTTGTCATGTCCCGCAGTGGACGATCTGTCGTTAAGACCTCTACGTCCCTCGACCTATCCTTCATAGTTGTATCATCCTCAGGAATACTCTGTCCACCAGAGGATATTCCAACCGGGTTGCTAGCCTTCTCAGAGGATAAGGATGCAATAATTTTCTTTGGTTTTGCTTGGTGACCAATGCCTTTGTCACCTTGCTGATCACCAGAGCTCATGGTGACTCTCAGCTTCTTGAAGGGCCTCTCACTCTTGGACTCCGCATCCCTGAAGGTGCTTAGAAATATCAGCTCATATGTAAATGTGGTTTTCAAAGGCCCAAGCCGATGCCAGGCATCGACTTTAAGTGCAAGTCGATGCCTGGCATCGACTTTTAAGTGCAAGTCGATGCCAGGCATCGACTTTGTGTGCAAGTCGATGCCCGGCATCGACTTGAGGGTGCAAGTCGATGCCAGGCATCGACTTGAGGGTGCAAGTCGATGCCTGGCATCGACGTGCACACAAAGTCGATGCCTGGCATCGACTTGCACTTAAAAGTCGATGCCTAGCATCGACTTGCACTTAAAAGTCGATGCCTGGCATCGACTTGCACTTAAAAGTCGATGCGTGGCATCAACTTTGCACCCTAAAGTCGATGCCTAGCATCGACTTTCAGGACAACTTTGATGCCAGGCAAGTCGATGCCTAGCATCGAATTTTAGGTGCAAGTCGATGCCAAGCATCGACTTTGTGTGCAAGTCGATGCCAGGCATCGACTTAAGGGTGCAAGTCGATGCCAGGCATCGACTTAAGGGTGCAAGTCGATGTCAGGCATCGACTTAAGGGTGCAAGTCGATGCCAGGCATCGACTCTTACGTGCAAGTTGATGCCAGGCATCGACTTGCACCGAAAAGTAGATGCCTAGCATCAACTTGCAGCCTTAAGTTGATGCCTGGCATCGACTTGCACCTGCAAGTCCATGCCTGGCATCGACTTGCACCCTCAAGTCGATGCCTGGCATCGACTTACACCTAAAAGTCGATGCCAGGCATCGAGCTGTACCCTCATTGGATCTATATTTTTAGAGCTAAGAAAAATAAAAACCTAGAAAGCAGACTCTTTACACAAACATACAAAAGGAATCTTTTAGGAATCTTTTTTTATGGTATGATTTTGTCTACCTGTTGGTACTGTTGCCAACATTCTTCTTCTCCATCAGAGTTGCCATGCTGGTATGCTGAGCTCTGTGCTCCATGGCTATCTGTGCTCTGTTGCTCTCTCTTGCTCTTGGATTTTGAAAATGAGAATGATCTCCTCCTCTGTTATTTATAGGCAATTGAGTAACTTGAACCAGAGACTAACTGGATCTAACTGAATGAGTCCAGTTGCTAACTACATCTGTCAATTTATCTAACAAGGGAATACCACTCACACAAATAGGCTGTTTCAGAGCCACTTTAATGAAATATTCATAGAACCTTGCAACTATTTATATACATTTGCATGGAAATTACACTTCAATGGCAAGAGTATGGTATGTACATGAGGATGTCTAATCTCATGTAGAATTTTTTTCTTAGAATCTCTTGCTTGGGAAAAAATCAAGTCTAAGTTGTGTTGAATATGGGAGATTAATGACATCTTTATAGTGTTATCCTTCTCAATTTAGTTCATATTCACATTTATCTTGTAACACATTGTTGAAATGGAAAATCAATGTATGAATAAACGTTCAAGTAAAGAGCTCTGGGGTAATTTTGACAAAATATTTTGGTAATTTCAACAAAATAGCTTGGTAATTTCAAACGTCACTCATTGTCTTTGCATCCAACGTTCAGAAAAATCATAGATTCAAAATTCATTTGAAAATCTTTTGTAACAAGCATATACTTAATTCTTACATATAATTCTTACATATACTTTTCCATATACTTCTTACATATACATTTCCGTGTACCTCTTTTACACATAATTCTTTTTTAATATACTTTCATCTACCTCTTTGAGATCTAGCCAAGACCACAATAAAACCTAATCCTTGAAATCTTAACCAAAGGTAAAATTTCTTCTTCTATAGTCTTCAATGGCACTACTCCAAATAGTTTTAATATCTAATCCAGTTGGAACTCAACTTGGATATATTTTGATTCAGTCACAATGCTAAGACTCAATGACTCATATTTAGTTAGAAATCAACTGTGTTTCTCATTTCAAAAGTGAATCAAATCTTTGGTTTCCTTATTAGTGTATATATGAGTAATTAAGTGATTTGATGTAATTTGATGTTTAATGTTATTTAATGTACTTTAATGAACTTTTGATTTCATATCTTCTTGATGTGACATCTTCACTTGATCTCAAATTTCTACTTATTTAAAAAGGTCATTCATCTTCAGTCTTCTGTGAACTCAGTGAAGATGAGCTCAATCTGTTCAGTGGATGCTTGGGCATCAGCTTCCTCTGCTCATATTGATACAGTTTTGGATTCATTGTTCTCAGTTGACCCTTTCCACAGAAGTGATGATCCTTATGATTTAGAACGTGCTGATGATTCCATGTTTTCTGTTGAGTCATTTAAGTTATCCAATTCACAGTGC
This sequence comes from Ceratopteris richardii, assembly GCA_020310875.1. NCBI lineage: Eukaryota > Viridiplantae > Streptophyta > Polypodiopsida > Polypodiales > Pteridaceae > Ceratopteris > Ceratopteris richardii. Next base: position 44,827 of record MU262488.1, on the reverse strand, counting down.
AATGCTGCTCAACCAAATGCACCTCTTGATCTCCCATCTGATCCAACCATTGATCTCCCTTCTGACTCAAGTGCATGTGGAGCAACGGAAAAGCAAAGCAAGCTCAATCTACGATTTAAAAGAAGTCCTCGTGAAGTAAGTCAAAAAAGATTTAAATTTCTTACTTCAGATAGACAGATTGCATTGGATATTGTGAAGCATTGTTGTGGTTTGAAATGTTTGTACAATTTAGGAATGAAGAAACTAAAGCACCTAAGAGAAAAATTCCTCCATTTAGATAGTGAAAGGCAGGATATATACCTTGTTTCTCACATGCAAATGATTGAGGATAACATGTCAGTAACACGTGTTGGTTTTGAATATTTCTTTAGTCAAGGGATGCGATGTTGTAGGGCTGCATTTAAAATTGCAATGGGTGTGGGAAATTTTAGAATACATAGGGTTCAACAAGGGCTTTTGAATGGGGATCTCATTTTGGATACGTTCCATGTTGGGACCAAAGGATCTGTTGGACGTCATGCAATGAATCGGATGATGAACTATTTTAGCTTGCATTGTGAGGTTATGCCTACAACTGGAAGGTTGCACTTGTCAGATAACTTTACTCGTCGAGAGGTATTTCAAATATATAGAGAAGACATGGAAAATAGAAATGAGAAGTATGTGTTGTATCGTCACTTTACTCGATTATGGAAGGAAGAGTTTAACAAGGTTTTTATTCCTCCTAAAGTTAGAATGGGTGAATGTTCAGTTTGCGCCACTTTGAAAAACATGGCAAAAGGGGCTACAACACCACAGGAAAAGAATAATTTTTTAAAAACCTTCTTAACAACAATCGTGAGAGTCAAGCTTTAGAGAGAAAGAAAGCAATTCATCATCGAAGTAAAGCACTCAGAAATCCGGAGCGTTATATGTGTTTGTTGATCGATGGTATGGATAAAAAAAAAACCTTGTTTGCCACATTTTTATCGCATCCCTAAGGACATTCGAGATGAAGTCGTTGTGCAACTGCATTTGGTTGGTGCTTTGGTATACAATGGAACTGTAATGTCCAAGGTTTTCTTCACATATCCAAATGTGCATAATGATCCAAACCTTACAGTTACTGTCATTCATCGTGTTTTGCAATCATGGAAGGGTCTTTTGCCACCAACTCTATATTTGCAACTAGATAATAATGCAAGAGAGAATAAAAATTCTACAGTCTTGGGATATTTAAGCATGCTTGTTGAAAAACAGGTATTTCAGAAGGTTAAGGTAAATTTCCTTCTGGTTGGCCACACTCATGATCACATTGATCAAATGTTCAGTACTTTCTCTAAGAAGTTGGCACATAACAATGCTTTTACTCTTCCGATTTTATCTGAGCTGATTTCAGAAGCATATACTCCAAAACCAGAAGTTCAACACCTCACACAGATTTATGACTTTAAGCACTTTTGCTCAATGGGCCTTGATAACACTGCTAAGGTTTTGGCTCCATTGCACAATATTAGTTTCAACCATGTATTCTTGATGAGGAGGGTTGATGAAATAACCCTTTTATTTACAAAGCAGTATTCATCTTCTCTTGGGTGGGAGCCTAAAGAGGGATGCAGATTCTTATTGCAGGTGCCTAATTTGTCTACTGTAACAGTGTATGGTGCAGAACAATCACCATATGAAGATAAAAACAATACAGAAAGATGTGGAAATGTGGTTGATCAAAGTAAAAGCTAGATGCATGCACTCATTGAAAAGAAGAGACATATTGAGCGTGCAAAAAAATATGCTGGAGATCAAGATGTATCTTGGTGGGAGGACTTTTTCAATCATAAAGAAGAGATTATACAGTATACAATTGCAGGTCACTGGCCAGTTGATGTTCCATTCACATGGGATTTTTGTACACAAAGATCCGTGAATGTGGCCCAAGCATGTAATGCAGATGCACTTCAAAGTTTTATACATCCACCAGAAAGAAATATTTATGTAGGCCCAAGGATGACAAAACAGGCAGAAGCAAGATGGCAAGGAAATTTAATAGAGATAAATGTTGGAACACTTATTGCAGTACTTGCTGAGGGTGATGAGGCTACCAGACCATTTTGGATTGCAAAGGATTTAGAGATAACTAAAGATATTGATCAGAGAAGAATAGAGGCTTTGATGGTGCATTGGTATTACACTAAAAGTAGTAATGCATTCACAGGTAAATATAACTTAGAAATGGTGTGTGATACTAAACGAACAGGTTCAAAAAAGAAAAAGAACATTCGAAGCACATCCACTCTTAAAATGGATGATGTAGATATTCTTGTTTATGATTTTTCCTTGACAAAAATAGGTCACTTGAGGAAAGCAACCACCAACATGATAAAACAAAAGCTTCCAGATGTATGTGGTACAGGAAATCATAGGCAAACAAGAAGAGCTGTGCATGATCCTGCAGAATTTGGTATGTACGTGGATGAAGATAGAGCTCTTGTGGATATAGAAGAAGAAGAAGAGAGCTCTCAACAGTATGAGACTGAATCAAGTGCATCAGATGATGAGGGTGTAGACATAGATCGACATAGTTGTGAGTTGCATTGAAGCTCTCAGACATTTTTAGTGCTTATGTAAATGCCTCGAAGTAGTTTGCTTAATGAAACCATGTTTTGTAGCAATTTTGAATAACAATCAGATATCCACCCATTAAAGGCTGAGTATAGAGCTTTGGCTCAAGTCACATGTGAGCTAATGTGGATTAAGAAGTTATTTATGGAGCTTAATTTGCAGGTTGACACATATCCAATTTTTTGTGACAATATGAGTAGCATTCATCTAGCATCGAATCATGTCTATCATGCTAGAACGAAGCATATTGAAGTGCACTATCACTTCATAAGGGAAAAGGTGATATCCAAGGAAGTTTCAGTACATCATATTGGTACCAAGGACCAAGTTGCCGACATGTTTACAAAGGCTTTGGATGGGATGAAGATTTCAAAATTCAAGCAATGCATCAACATGAAGGAGCTTGGATGAGGACGAAGAATTGAAGCTTGAGGGGGAGTGTTAAAAGTCAAGCTTCAAGCTACAAATTCGTGGGGAATCTTTTATGGACATGTGGAGCAATCAAAGGAAGCCAAAATCCACGAAGTTCCATCAAGAAAAGTCACTCAACCACTCCCCAAGTCATGTCAACTAAGTCCTCCAAGTTAGAAGGCTGATTTGGAAAGGTAGTTCCTAGATTTTAGGGGCACACTTCTCACTATAAAAGGAGCATGTATCCCGACTTCTTTTGGCCCATCTTCTTGGAGTTTTAGCTCATGTAAACTGAGCACTAAGTGCTGGAGTTGTGATAAGCAAGCCTTTTGCTTAAGCTAGCCCCTTGCTTGCTTGTTTGTTTTCTTTTAGTAGGCATATCTATGTGTGTGGGCAGGCAGTGTTGCAACTCTCTACCCCTAAGTTGCTAGCATTGGTTCTCCCTCATATTGTATCCATTTGATGTAATTCTTGTCTCATTGGATAGCTATTAGAGTCTATTGTATGCTCACAAAGTCTCTTGATCATTCTCTGAGTAATCTGTGAGCAACATTCATTTTAGTAAAGTTGTGTGATTGATATCTCTCTTGGTGTGTAGGCTCTGTTGGAAATATTTTGCTCTCTGTTGTAAGGGCTGGTTCTCCTTCTCTATGTATGCATTTGCTATGATTTTGGTGTCATTGGGTAGCTATTACAGTCCTCTAAAATTGACCTAAGCTTGAGATTCATTGTTTGTATAATCTCTGAGAAAAGCTTGCTGGAGTGAAGTGAGGTATCTGCTTGACTGGCAGTTGTGAGCATTCAACTAGCTCATGTTGTAGACATTGTTTCTCCTTGTGTAAGCATCCATTTGAAGTGAAATTTGTTTTGTTGGAAAGCTCTTGGTGGCTACTAGAGGTCTACAAACGATCCCTGGAGTTCTCTGCATATGCTCTGAGTAAGAGCATTTTTGGTGTGCAGAGGTCAAAGAAGGATACCTAATGGAGGTCATTCACGCTTCGGTTGAGATACTTCCCCCATCAGTATGGCCTATAAATAGTGCCAAATTCTTTGAATAGAATTTGTAAATCTGCTTCTCACACTTTCAAAGTGAACATATGTGTGAATGTGTGAATCGACAAATCATTCAATGAAGGTACATACTTCATATCCTCCAAAACAAACAATCGTATCCTGCCATCTAAACAATCAAATTTTTCGCGAATATTTTGAAAGATGCATTAATAGTTTTGAAAGATGCGCGGACAAAAAGTGTCCATTCAGTTCAAGTTCTTGTTCTTACCTTATCTAAAGTAAGAATAAAAACCTGCATGTATATATATATATATATATATATATATATATATATATATATATATATATATATATATATATATATATATATATATATATATATATATAAACAGATAGTAAATTGAAAATTATACCTTAATAGTGTCGAAAAAGATACATTACTCCATCCAAAACGATTTTGAAGGTTGAGAATAAGTAAGCTCGCACTTAGTCGTGTCAAACGACTTCCTTCACATACATGCTTTAGACATTCCTCTCGAAGATATTTCTCATTTTTAGAAATATCAATGCTCCCACTATCATTTTGATATGAATCCTCAATAAAATCTGCCATGCCATCATCTTCATCATTATCACACAAATCTTGTACTTTATCGTCTTTTGAATATAGATCTTTGCACTTTGCATATTGCACAAGATTAGTTTTGCGTAGCCTCCTCATGGAAGCTTCTCATAAATGAGGTCTTACTGGTAATTGTGAATGCTGTGGAGGAATATCATCAACATCATACGTTGGAATCTACACATATAAATAAAATTCATTAGTATTTCGTAAATGAATAATACGTAAACTTTAAATATAAAATTAAGTATATAACTTATTAAATATGGATAGAAATTTTTTATTCTCTCTAGCTAAAAGGTTCTCTTGGAGGTCTACGCCATCCATAATTCACTAATAGCTCATCACCAGCATGTAATGTAGTAATAGCATTGACAACTATGTATCTTGATACATTTCTACTCATGTATGGTGATTCATGACTATTTTCACGCTCCTCAAATGTGCAATTAGTCCTTGAACTATTATGTAACCCTCGACTACTATTTATTAACCTTGCTATATTTCCATGTGTATAAGGTCTTCCATCAATATATAATCTTTCATTTTCTGCATGTAAAGTCCTTCTACTAGTAAGGGATGTTGCGTTCAAGCATATTCCATAAGTACTCAAGCTTTGAACATAACGTGAAAGTCGATGCCAATCTCCCCATCCATATATAGGACCACAAAATGACATAAGAGTGACTTCAGAGTTCGGAGGCACATAAAAAACCTCTACAATAAAGAGACCACGACTAACATTAGTAATAGTGGATGGAGCAATCATATAGCGATTGGCCCAAAAGTTGAAAACCTCTCCATCTAAAGGAAGTGGTCCTCTATTCCTTCCTCCATATCTTCTTTTATCATATGTTTGTACTAAAGAACGATCACGAGCTGGCAATGGATAATCTCCAGCCGTTTCATTCTCTTAACCAGAAGGTAGAGGATTTCTAGAAACCTCTACTTGTAATTGATGAACAGCAAGTCCATGACGTCTACGAGGTATATTAACATTATGAGAAAAATCATCATCATCATCATCATCATCGAGCAAGTATTCCTGTATATCAACAATAATTTGATTTTATATATGGTTTTTAAATAAAATAATGACATTAATATATATAGAAAATACATCTTAAAAGTACCATACTCTGCCTCATGTTCAATACATTCCAACCGTGGTCTTAGATACGTGCCATAACAAGAGTTACACCAACATATAATATGCTCTTGATAGTAAAATTCATCATAATTCCTATCGGAAGACACATGTGAAGTCGTTGCATGGGTAGGAGGTGGTGGAGTACCCTCTGATTGATCAAAATCTGCACATAATAAGAAACAAAAAAAAATATAAGTTATGTATCCATCAAATATATTTAAAATTAAATTTTTGATATACTTACAGTATAAAGTCGTTGCACGATGAGGAGACGGTGTTGGAGTTCCATCTGATTGATCAGAATCTACAAATAATGGTATTTGATATTAATAATCTGAGGATCTACATACACAAAAAATTCACATATGCATATTTACACATACACACATATTCAGATATACACATTTACATATACACACATATTCACATATACACAACTACACATTATTGTGGGATAAGTGCATGTATTTTGTATGAATGAGTGTATATGCATGCATGTGTGTGTACGTATATATGTGGATATGTATATGTGTGTTTAGGTTATATGTATATATGTGTATATGTATATAGATATGTATGCATATATGTTTGCATGTATATGTGTATGTGGGTATGTGTATGTGTGTGTATATATGTGTATGTATTCTGATTTTTTTCTCTATTTGAGATTAAATTAACAACAGATATTGTATGGTGGAGAAAAATAAGAGGCGAGCTAACATACCACCTGAGAAGTGGCAGTTTTTTTGTAGACAGCTACGTCTTCAGGAGTCATTTCCTCAGTAGAAGGAACACAAATTAACAGTTTATATTTATGTATTTAATTTATGTATTTTTTTCTTGAATAACCAGGCTCCTGCAAAGAAGAGAGTGGAGTCGGGCCACACATCGCACCTAGGCCAAATGGGCCATAATGGTTTTGTAGCTACATTTGTAAGTATATATGTTATTGTGAGTATATTTTTTATTTTAGTTAAAATGCAAGCAACTAATGTTTTTTATTTGTTTCATTGCACCGGAAGAATTATGGCCGATATCCTACGAAACATGAGATCGAGTATGCTACACATTTTGGATATCGCCGTTTGTGCACGTATATGCAAGATCATCCTGATGCCTTTGTGAGTATTTTTAAATCTTTTATAATTATTTTATTTTTATGAATAGTTTAATTATTTTATTTATTTATGTTTGTCATATGTAATACAGGAGTATTATAGAGAGACAAATATGGATGAGGTGGAGAGACAGACACAGGAGGGACGATCTCGATACTCACAGGGTGATCATGACGATGAGGATGAGGATGTGCATGTATGATGTATATGTGTGTATGAGTGTATTTATACCTCTAGTCTCGCTTTTCTCTCTCTCTCTCTCTCTCTCTCTCTCTCTCTCTCCCTCGCTCTCTCTCTCTCATATACATACATACATGCATAAACACACATACTCATATCCACATATATATACATAAAAGCAGTGCATACCGTGCATTATCGTGACGATGAGCCATAAGTGTCTACATCTCTTTTAGACACCACTTAAGTGACCATCCTGTCCCAAACTCTGTCTCAAGTGAACTAAGTACGTATTTTTTATCCCTCTCATCATGCTCACTACAAAAATAAAAAACATAATGTAAATAAAACAGAAGATATTTATTTCACACTCTAGTCCTAAGGTGCCTATGCATGTCCTCATAGGCAACTCTGCTCTGCTATCACGATTTGGAGGTGGTATAGGTGTCCTAAAAATAGATTAGATAAAAATAAATAAAAATATGTGTTATAATATCATTACAAAAGTTTACGAAAAAAAACATACCTATGAGCAGATAGCTCTCTTCCTGCATGTGGAGCCGCAGAAGAGCCCTCGTCTGATCGTTGGGTAAGCATCTGGATCGTATAGTCCAGCTCCTCATCAGACATCTCTGAGTAATCACGCATTATGGCCCCTAGAGTATCAGACGAAACTCTTTCTCTCATAAGACTTTTTATGAGAGTGAGTTTCACCTTTCTCTCTCTACTGAGATCCATAATACCTAACATATAAATCAAAATGGTTAGAAAACAATATATATATGTGTACTTATGTAAGTGTGTATGCATTAAGTATGTGTATGTATGTATGTGTGTGTGTATGTATGTGCGTGTATGTGTGTGTATGTGTGTATGCATGTGTATGTGTATGTATGCATCATTATGTGTGTATGTGTGTGTGTATATGTGTGTGTGTATGCGTGTGTATATGTGTGTGTGTATGTGTGTGTATGTGTGTGTATGTGTGTGTGTATATGTGTGTGTGCATTATGTATGTATATATATGCATGTATGTGTACGTGTGAGTATGTCTCTCTATGTGTATGTATGTATCTATGTGTATGTATGTTTATGTGTATGTATGTATCTATGTGTGTGTATGTGTCTATTGATGGGGGAAGTATCTCAACCCCTAAGCAACGATGAAGCGCGAATGACCTCCACAGGTATCCTTCTTTGACCTCTGCACACCAAAAATGCTCTTACTCAGAGCTTATGCAGAGAACTCCAGAGATCTTTTGTAGACCTGTAGTAGACACCAAGGGCTTTCCAACAAAACAAATTTCACTTGAAATGGATTCTTACACAAAGAGAAACAATGTCTACAACATGAGCTAGTTGAATGCTCACAACTGCTAGTCAAGCAGAGACCTCACTTCACTCCAGCACACTTTTCTCAGAGATTATACAGAGAATGAATCTCAAACTTATGTCAACTTTAGAGGACTCTAATAGCTACCCAATGACACCAAAATCATAGCAAATGGATACATAGATAAGGAGAACCAGCCCTTACAACAGAGAGCAAAATATTTCCAACAGAGCCTACACAAAGAGAGAGATATCAATCACACAACTTCACTAAAATGAATGTTGCTCCCAGCTTACTCAGAGAATGCTCAAGAGAATTGGTAAGCATAAGATAGACTCTTATAGCTATCCAATGAGACAAGAATTACATCAAATGGATACCATATGAGGGAGAACCAATGCTAACAACTCAGGGGTAGAGAGTTGCAACACTGCCTGCGCACACACATAGATATGGCTACTAAAAGAAAACAAACAAGCAAGCAAGGGGGTTGCTTAAGCAAGGGGCTTGCTTATCACAACTCCAGCACTTAGTGCTCACTTTACATGAGCTAAAACTCCAAGAAGATGGCCCAAAAGAAGTCGGGATACATGCTCCTTTTATAGTGAGAGGTGTGCCCCTAAAATCTAGGAACTACCTTTCCAAATCAGCCTCCTAACTTGGAGGAATTAGTTGAGATGACTTGGGGAGTGGTTGAGTGACTTTTCTTGATGGAATCTCGTGGCTTTTGGCTTCCTTTGATTGCTCCACATGTCCATAAAAGATTCCCCACGAATTTTTAGCTTGAAGCTTGACTTTTAACACTCCCCCTCAAGCTTCAATTCTTCATCCTCATCCAAGCTCCTTCATGTTGATGCATTGCTTGAATTTTGAAATCTTCATCCCATCCAAAGCCTTTGTAAACATGTCCGCAACTTGGTCCTTAGTACCAATATGATGTACTGAAACTTCCTTGGATATCACCTTTTCCCTTATGAAGTGATAGTGCACTTCAATATGCTTGGTTCTAGCATGATAGACAGGGTTCGATGCTAGATGAATGCTACTCATGTTGTCACAAAAAATTGGATATGTGTCAACCTGCAAATTAAGCTCCATAAATAACTTCTTAATCCACATTAGCTCACATGTGACTTGAGCCAAAGCTCTATACTCAGCCTCGGTGGAAGATAATGCCACCGTGGGTTGCTTCTTTGAAATCCATGAGATGATCTTGCTACCTAGCATGACTAGGTAACCACTTGTACTCCTTCTATCTTCCTTCGAACCGGCCCAATCGGCATCGGAATAAGCTTTGACCTGCATATCATCATCAAATGAGTAGAACAATCCTTCATTTATAGTGGCTTTGAGATATCACAACATTCTTCTTGCAGCTTGCAAGTGTGTAGTCCTTGGACTATGCATAAATTGTGATAACACTCCAACTCCATATGCTATGTCAGGCCTGGTTATTGTGGCATAATTGAAAGAGCCTACAATAGATCGATACAAAGTTACATCCTCTAATGGCTCTCCATCAATGGAGCTTAGCTTTACATTAACTTCCATGGGATTTGAAATAGGCTTGCAATGTAGCATCCCAAACCTCTCAAGTAGGTCTAGAATATACTTCCTTTGTATGAGCATAATACCTTCTTCTTTGTATACAACTTCAATGCCAAGAAAATACCTAAGATCTCCAAGATCAGAGATCCTAAACTCCTTTCCAAGCTTTGCCTTGATCTCCTCAATGCCCTTTGTATCATTACCTGTAATGATAAGATCATCTACATACACACACATGTAGACCACAAGTTCTCCTCTTTGTTTGATGAAGAGAGATGGATCCGCCTTGCATTGATTGTAACCACATTTGATCAAATAGTCCACCAATCTTTGGTTCCAAGCCCTTGGAGCTTGCTTTAGGCCATAAAGTGCCTTCTTCAACCTACAAACATGATGTGGAAACTCTTTATGAACAAAACCTAGTGGTTGCTCCATGTATACCTCTTCTTCCAAGTCTCCATTGAGAAAGGCATTCTTGATATCCAATTGGAAGAGCTTCCATCCTTTGCTAGCAGCCATTGCAATGAGTGTCCTAATGGTGCTCATCTTTGCCACGGGGCTGAATGTCTCTTCAAAGTCCACTCCATAGGTTTGTGCAAAACCCTTAGCCACCAATCTTGCTTTGAACCTAGAAATAGATCCATCTGAATTCCTCTTTACTTTATACACCCACTTATTACCTATTACCTTCATGTTCTCCTTCTTGGGCACTAGAGTCCATGTTTGATTTTCCTCAAGTGCGTCGATCTCTTCTTGCATTGCCTCTTTCCATTCGGTGTACCTGCTTGCATCTTCATAGCAATCGGGCTCATGATCTTCTACTACTTTGTTCATATATGCATAATGTGTTGCCATGTATGAATCATAAGTAAACCTTTGAGTTGGATACTTAACTCTAGAAGACTTCCTTTCTTCACCTTTTGGAGGAATAAACCTCCTTTGCCTTGGGAACTTGATCTCTTTCTTTGACGTGGCTTCTTTCTCAATCATGTGTCCTTCATCATCTTCAACTTCATTACCTTCTTCATCCAACTCCACCAATGTTGCTTTGCCTTTGTTGATTGATTGTGCTTCATAGCTTGATGAAGATCTCCCCCTCCATGGTGAGTTCATGCTTGAACTATCTTCATTGATGGAACACCTTGGGCCGCTTAGCTCTAGGTCGATTTGTTCTTCATCATGTCCATGCTTTTCTTCTTCATAGTCCTGCATACAATCATACTTCTTATACCAAGGGAGTAGCTCATCAAATGCTACATCCCTTGATATCCTCAAGTCCTTTGTATTTGGGTTGAAGCACCTGTAACCTTTATGATCATTTGAATATCCTAGAAACACACACTTTTCTGCCTTTGGTTGTAGCTTGTGCCTCAATTCACTTGGCACATGTACATAACAAGTACATCCAAATATCTTCAAGTGGGAAAGATCAGGTTTCTTACCATAATAGGCTTGATATGGTGTCAAGCCATGGATCCCTGAGGTAGGAGCCCTATTCATTAGATACACGGCGGTATTTGCTGCATCACTCCAAAACATGTTAGGTACATTCATCTCATTAAGCATTGCTCTAGCGATCTCGGCAATGTATCTATTCTTTCTCTCTGCTACTCCATTTTTTTGGGGTGTGTACCTGCATGTTACTTGCCTCTTGATGCCTTGATCCATTAAAAAATCAGAAAACTCATTTGAGAAATATTCTCCCCCTCCATCGGACCTTAGCTTCTTGATATATTTACCTGTTTCCTTCTCTACCATTGCCTTGAATGCTTTGAAACATGTAAACACATCTGATTTGTTTTTGATGAAATAAACCCAAACCATCCTTGTGCAATCATCTATAAAAGTGACAAAGTACTTGTTACCTCCAATGGATTGCTCTTTCGTTGGCCCCCACACATCTGTATGTATCAACTCCAATGGATGTTGGCTTATGTAGCCACTCTTCTTGAATGGAAGTCTCGCTTGCTTCCCTAGTTGACAAGATTCACATAAATGCTTCATACCTTGTCCTTGGAAGTTGGGAAGACCTTCAACCAGCCTCTTGAATTGCATTTCCTTCATTCTTTGTATGTTGATGTGACCTATCCTCTTGTGCCACAAGTCCAACTCCGAAATCCTCTTGTTTCCATATGTGAAGTAGACATGTTGAGTAGAATGAGAATTTACCTCCAAAGTGAAGAGTCTCCCTTGCTTCTTTCCTCTTGCTATGACCTTGTAACCTTGCTTAGGGTTCTCCACAAAGCATCCACCTTTGTTGAACCTTACTTGATAGCCTCTTTCAACCATTTGCCCAACGGACACCAAGTTCTTTGTGATGGTAGGTACATGCAAGACATCCTTGAGACATCTTCCTTCCTCCTTGTCATCCAAAGCTACATCTCCAACATGGGAGATCTCATGGGCTGTATCATCACCTGTTTCTACATGTCCTTTACCTTTGGGAACATGTAGATTAGTAAACCAAGAAGCATTGCAACTCATATGGTTGCTACATCCACTATCAATATACCAAGTGTTATCTACTTTGCTTGAATTCCCATTCATGTGCATCATCAAGAGATTGTCATTTTCTGAACTTGTAGAAGCATAATTACCTTGGCCTTTGTATGAAGAACCTTGATTATAGTTCCTTTGGTTTCCTCCTTGGTAGCAATCTCTAGCATAGTGGCCAAACTTGCCACATATGTAACATCCTTCGCCATCTTGATTCCTGTTTTGTTGATGTCGTCCTCCTCTTCCTCTTGATCTTCCTCTCCCTCTTTGTGATGAGGTGCCTTGGTCATGTCCTTGATTTCTTGAGTGGCCTTGCCTTCCTCCAAACCTTCCTTTGCCCCTTCCTTGTCCTTGTCTTCCTTTGCCCCTTTGATTACCTGCATAGAAAACTTGTGCATCTTTGCTTTTAGTTGAACTTCCACCTATGTTCATTTCTTCGGTGACCATGAGAGCAACCAATTGCTCAAAATCGGGAAGATTATCCCTTACATAAACTGAAGTGGTAAAGGGTTTCCACTTCTCATCATCTCTCAAACCATTGAGAGTATAAGCCACAAGATCGTCATCGTCTACGTGGCTTCCAATGGATCCCAATGCATCTGATAACTCCTTGACCTTAAGTATGTAGTCATTTATGCTACTCCCTGAGCTCTTCCTAAGGTTGTTGAGCTCATTCTTGAGTTGGATCTTCCTTGCTTTGGTGCTTGTTGAATAAAGCCTTTCAAGTGTCTCCCATACCTTCATGCTTGAATCCAGGTCTTGGATATGGCCGATCATGCTATTGCTAATGTGTTGGGAAAGAATAAAGATAACCCTCTTGTCTCTTTCATTCCATTCCCTAAAGGCCCTTCTCTGGTCATTGGTTGGATTCTCATCCAACCTAGGTCTTGGTTCACTTCCACTAATCAACCCCCAAAGGCCCTTGCCCATAAGATAGTTGGAGACCCTAAATCTCCATGGTTGATAGTTACCTTTGTCTAGCTTTTCAATTTGAGTGTTGAAGTCTCCCATATCTAGTCTTTGATACTTGACCTAGCCCTTGGCTAATGCTACAATGTGTGTAAAATGAAAATGAGGCTCTGAGGTTACCTCAATCCAAAGCTTTCCTTAGATGGACACCTTGTGCTCTTGCAAATTTGAGTAGAATAGCTCCCCCTTGATGTGAGCTACCTCCAAGAAGCTTTTGTTGATGCAACTCTTCAACCACCAACTCCAAGAGGTCTTCTTGCTTGTATGTGATACCTCCAAGATGCCCAAATGCTCTGATACCACTGATGGGGGAAGTATCTCAACCCCTAAGCAACGATGAAGCGCGAATGACCTCCACAGGTATCCTTCTTTGACCTCTGCACACCCAAAATGCTCTTACTCAGAGCTTATGCAGAGAACTCCAGAGAGCTTTTGTAGACCTGTAGTAGACACCAAGGGCTTTCCAACAAATCAAATTTCACTTGAAATGGATGCTTACACAAAGAGAAACAATGTCTACAACATGAGCTAGTTGAATGCTCACAACTGCTAGTCAAGCAGAGACCTCACTTCACTCCAGCAAACGTTTCTCAGAGATTATACAGAGAATGAATCTCAAACTTATGTCAACTTTAGAGGACTCTAATAGCTACCCAATGACACCAAAATCATAGCAAATGGATACATAGATAAGGAGAACCAGCCCTTACAACAGAGAGCAAAATATTTCCAACAGAGCCTACACAAAGAGAGAGATATCAATCACACAACTTCACTAAAATTAATGTTGCTCCCAGCTTACTCAGAGAATGCTCGAGAGAATTGGTAAGCATAAAATAGACTCTTATAGCTATCCAATGAGACAAGAATTACATCAAATGGATACCATATGAGGGAGAACCAATGCTAACAACTCAGGGGTAGAGAGTTGCAACACTGCCTGCGCACACACATAGATATGGCTACTAAAAGAAAACAAACAAGCAAGCAAGGGGGTTGCTTAAGCAAGGGGCTTGCTTATCACAACTCCAGCACTTAGTGCTCACTTTACATGAGCTAAAACTCCAAGAAGATGGCCCAAAAGAAGTCGGGATACATGCTCCTTTTATAGTGAGAGGTGTGCCCCTAAAATCTAGGAACTACCTTTCCAAATCAGCCTCCTAACTTGGAGGAATTAGTTGAGATGACTTGGGGAGTGGTTGAGTGACTTTTCTTGATGGAATCTCGTGGCTTTTGGCTTCCTTTGATTGCTCCACATGTCCATAAAAGATTCCCCACGAATTTTTAGCTTGAAGCTTGACTTTTAACATCTATGTGTGTATATGTATGCATGTACGTATGCATATGTGTGTGTATGCATGTGTATGTGTGTCTATGCATCATTATGTGTGTATGTGTCTATGTGTGTATGTGTGTGTGTATAGGTGTGTGTGTCTATGTGTATGTGTGTGTGTCTATGAGTGTGTATGTGTTTATGTGTATGTATGTATCTATGTGTGTGTATGTTTCTATGTGTGTATGTGTATGCATGTATGTATGCATATGTGTGTGTATGCATATGTATGTGTGTGTATGCATCATTATGTGTGTATGTGTCTATGTGTGTATGTTTATGTGTGTGTATATGTGTGTGTGTATGTGTATGTGTCTATGTGTATGTGTCGCTATGCGTCTATGAGTGTGTATATGTATATGTGTGTGTATGTGTCTATGTGTGTATGTGTATGCATGTATGTATGCATATGTGTGTATGTGTGTGTATGCATTATGTATGCATATGTGTGTGTATGCATTATGTATGTGTATGCATGTATGTATGTATGTATGTATGTATGTATGTATGTATGCATAAGCATATGCATTATGTATGTATATATATGCATGTATGTGTATGTGTGAGTATGTCTCTCTATGTGTGTGTATGCATATATGTGTGTATGTATGCATATATGTGTGTATGTGTGTATGTGTGTATGTGTGTATGTGTGTGTATGTGTGTTTGTATGTGTATATGCATGTGTATATGTGTGTATGCATCATTATGTGTGTACGTGTCTATGTGTTTTTGTGTGTGTGTATATGATTGTGTGTGTGTGTCTATCTATATGTGTGTGTGTCTATGAGTGTGTATGTGTTTATATGTATGTATGTATCTATGTGTGTTTATGTGTCTATGTGTGTATGTGTATGCATGTATGTATGCATGTGTATGTGTGTGTATGCATCATTATGTGTGTATGTGTCTATGTGTGTATGTGTCTATGTGTGTATGTGTGTGTGTATATGTGTGTGTGTCTATGTGTACGTGTGTGTGTCTATGAGTGTGTATGTGTTTATGTGTATGTATGTATCTATGTGTGTGTATGTGTGTATGTGTGTATGTGTATGCATGTATGTATGCATATGTGTGTATGTGTGTGTATGCATTATGTATGCATATGTGTGTGTATGCATTATGTATGTGTATGTAAGCATGTGCATTATGTATGCATGTAAGTATGTATGTATGCATATGTGTGTATGTGTGTGTATGCATTATGTATGCATATGTGTGTGTATGCATTATGTATGTGTATGTAAGCATGTGTATGTGTGTGTATGCATGTGTATGTGTGTGTATGCATCATTATGTGTGTATTTGTGTGTATGCATGTGTATGTGTGTGTATGCATCATTATGTGTGTATTTGTGTGTATGTGTGTGTGTGTGTGTGTGTCTATGTGTATGTGTCTGTATCTATGAGTATGTATGTGTTTATGTGTGTGTATGTTTCTATGTGTGTATGTGTCTATGTGTGTATGTGTCTATGCGTGTGTATGTATCTATGCATGTGCATTATGTATGCATGTAAGTATGTATGTACAGTGTATGCATATGCATATGCATTGTGTATGCATATGTATGCATGTATGTGTATATGTGTGTATGTCTCTCGATGTGTGTGTGTGTGCATATATGTGTGTGTATGTGTGTATGTGTGTGTATATGTGTCTGTATGCGTGTATGCATGTGTATGTGTGTATGTGTCTATGTGTGCATGTGTGTGTGTATATGTGTGTGTATGTGTGTGTGTCTATGTGTATGTTTGTGTATCTATGAGTGTGTATGTGTTTATGTGTCTATGTGTGTATGTGTGTGTACGTGTCTATGTGTGTATGTGTATGCATGTATGTATGCATATGTATGTGTATGCATGTGTATGTTTGTGCATGCATCATTATGTGTGTATGTGTGTATGTGTGTATGTGTCTATGTGTGTATGTGTTTGTGTATATGCGTGTGTGTGTATATGTGTGTGTCTATGTGTATGTGTCTCTACGCATCTATGAGTGCGTATGTGTTTATGTGTGTGTATGTGTCTATGTGTGTGTATGTGTCTATGTGTGTATGTGTCTATGTGTGTATGTGTATGCATGTATGTATGCATAGGTGTGTGTATGTGTGTATGCATTATGTATGTGTATGCATGCATGTAAGTATGTATGTATGCATATGCATTATGTATGCATATGTATGCATGTATGTCTATGTGTGTATATGTCTCTCTATGTGTGTGTATGCATATATGTGTGTGTATGTGTGTATGTGTGTATGTGTGTATGTATATGTGTGTCTATGTGTGTATGCATGTGTATGTGTGTATGTGTCTATGTGTGTGTTTGTATATGTGTGTGTATGTGTGTGTGCGTCTATGTGTATGTGTGTGTGTTTATGAGTGTGTATGTGTTTATGTGTGTGTATGTGTCTATGTGTGTGTATGTGTCTATGTGTGTATGTGTATTCATGTATGTATGCATATGTGTGTGTATGCATTATGTATGCATATGTGTGTGTATGCATTATGTGTGTGTGCATGTGTATGCATATGTGTGTGTGCATGTGTATGCATTATGTGTGCATGTGTGTATGCAACATTATTTGTGTGTGTGTGTATATGTGTGTGTATTTGTGTGTATGTGTGTGTGTGTCTATGTGTATGTGTGTGTGTGTCTATGTGTGTATATGTGTGTGTGTATGCATATGTATGTGTGTGTAAGTGTGTGTGTGTGTGCATACCTTGCTTGAAGAAGATGCATCTCTCTCTCTCTCTCGCTCTCTCTCTCTCTCACTCTCTCTCTCTCTCTCTCTCTCTCTCTCTCTCTCTCTCTCTCTCTCGGTCTCTTCTTGCTCACATCCGAATCCCGGCACAAATGTGCCGTGAGAAATCAATTTTTTTTTTTAACTTTCCAGAGCATTGCATATGCGACACTCTTCAGTTTGCCAACGTCGCTAATCACGTCGCTAGTCAGCGACGTGACTAGCGATGCTCTGAATTAGCATCGCATAAGCGACGCTCGCATCGCATATGCGACGAGGGTCAAAAATAAAAAAAATCAAAAATTTTACCGTCGCTTATGCAACGGCAGCAAAATTAATCAAGCTGCAAAATTATTCATTCCTAGTAGAAAAACTTTTTCTGCACTTCAATCTGCAAAATTATTCATCAAATGCATTTTCCCACATCTTGGATTTCCTAAAGTAATGTTATCTGATCATGATGTTCGTTTTTGCAATCATTTTTGGGTTGCCTTATTTCATCATTTTTAGTTATAAAATAGATATTAGCTCTGCATTTCATCCTAAAATTAATGGACAAAGTGAGGCTACAAATAATATATTCTTGATTTACTATGTTGTTATCCATTCGAGAATCCTACTAATTGGGATGAAAAGTTGCCATTGCTTCAATTTGCTTACAATAACACCACACATATATGCCACTACTAGATGTGCACCTTTTGAAATTTTTTATGGTAAAAAGCTTCCCACTCCCATGTCACTCATCCAAATTGATATTCCGATGGCTAATCCTAGTGCTCAAGATCACATTTCTATACTTCAGGATGTTCATGAGCACATTAGGAGAATTCAAGAACATTATACACGTAATGTCAATCCAAAATGATTAGCCAAGGAATTTAAGGAGAATGATATTTTATGGTTATGTATTATTAAAAGAGGTCCAAAAACTATTTTGCAACATCCTAAAATTAAACTTGCACCATGCTACTATGGACTGTTTCACATTATACAAAAACTTAATGATAGTTTATTCAGATTAGATATACCATCTCATTGGAATATACATAACTCTTTTCATATTAGTTTACTTAAACCATTTAAAGGAACTTTACCACTCACTCCACTTCTTGATGACCCTTTTTTAATTGAAGAACGATCTAAAATCTTATTTCTTGAGAAGATAATTGATCATGATGTCACTACTACATGCATAGGTACTCAATATCATTGATATTTAGTTAAGTACAAAAATCACTTTATTGAAGAATGTGGATGGATACATAAAACACAATTAACACCCAATTATGAACACTTAATTTCTGCATATCATACACAAACACATTATGTACCTCCTCCATGAACATTTCCATGCATGTGTTTTTACATGGAATATGCTTATTTTCATTCAGTGATGGAACATGTGACTCGACATGCATGTTTATTTTTATTTTATCAACTGAGGTGAGCTGCTTTATGAACTGAGGGGCATGTTATGATTTATGGAATGTGTTGAACAAGAAATTGTTGGATTGTTAATTTATTAATGTATTAATGTGTTTTGGTGTTTTTGATATAGCACCTAAATGCTCGTGAGGGTGTGAAAGGCGTGAAAGGATAGACATCAATAATCCAATTTATAATTTATACAGTTTGTAAATAAACCCATGTAAAGGGTTTTATTTTTAGAAACAATTAGTAAAGAAGTGGTTAGAATAAGGGTAATTGTAGCCCGTAATTTCTGTTATTAAAAGCAAAGGCTCCCTACAAAAGAGAACAACTTTTACTTTCATGCATGCTTTTTGAAGCCGCTCTCATGTAACCACTATTTCAACATAATAAAAAAAATTCTATAAATACATGCACTTTGTGGACTGTCAAAATAGAGTGCATGGGGGAAGATTCCATCCCATATTGTGTTTTTTCTCATTTCCTCGTGTATCTATTTTCTCTGTGTATTTTCAACATTCATAACCTCTGTGTACACATGAGTTGAGATCTTGATAACAATGCTTCAAGAGCATTTCATGTCTCCTACGATGTCTTGTGATTCCTAACATGTGGAAATAGAAATTCAGAAATAGAGTTAAGAATGTATGACCTTGTTAATGCATCCTTAAAGCACCACGCTTTCAGCCTCTATTGCTCTCTTGTGTTTTTTGACCTTACAAATGCATGTTTTTTGCAAAATTTTTGCATGCAACATGGGGAGAGCCTATGTTTTCTATATTTGGTGGATCATGCACTTCCTTAGGAATGATAAAACCTCTTTTGAAGCAGATTTGTTGCATCAAGAAAAAAGAGGTCCAAAATTAGAGAATCACCTTGTGATTGAGAGTGGGAGTGAGATTGACAGTGTGATTGAGAGTGCGAGTGTGAATGAGATTGTAATAGCTCGTGGGTGTTTGGGAGGTTGAGGCTTCATCAAGAAGCTATTTGCCAAAACTATTGTATTGATTGATTCTAACCTATAATAATAGAACTTCTCTTTCTCTGAGTCATATCTTGTCTACTCTTCTATGTCATATTTTCTCTTTTCTTTTGCAAGTTCTATCTATCTAGTATCTCTTTATCTACCACTATTCTTGAGTATTAGAAACTTATGATTGAGGATAGCTTTTGATTCAAGAAATATTACAAGTAGTATCAGAGCATAATCAATCCTCGAGAAGGATGGGAATGATCGACACAAAAGATCTATGA
This sequence comes from Ceratopteris richardii, assembly GCA_020310875.1. Lineage (NCBI taxonomy): Eukaryota > Viridiplantae > Streptophyta > Polypodiopsida > Polypodiales > Pteridaceae > Ceratopteris > Ceratopteris richardii. Next base: position 24,626 of record MU262488.1, on the reverse strand, counting down.
CCAAGAGGAACTTATTCAAAATTTTCTTTGAGAATTACACAAAGAACAAAATGAAAAGCAACCAAAAGGTGAAACAAATTTGTTTGTGGAGCTTAAATGAAGTCAATGAAGACACAGGAAGATCTAGTGTGCCAAAAGCAAGACATAAATGCAATTATGAAGATATGGAGGCAGGTGAGTTTGCCCTCAACCAAGTCTTTAAGAAGGAAAATTTGAATGATTTTGATTGTGAGAAGAAGAGCAGTGAAGATCTTGAGGCATGAATTGAAGAGCTAGAGGATTTCTCTGACCTTTGACAATTTACTAAGGATTGCTAGGCAAAGATTGGGATCTTCCACCTGTGGCATCAGAAAGTTATAATGGAAGTCATATATGTAGACCCGAATGCATTCTGGTCTACTTGTATGGAAGGAATTTAGAGAGAGGGTGGAAAAACATTAGTGTTATCCACCCTACCATATAGAGATGAAGATGTAGTTCTACAAATTTCAACAACATGGCATTGACAAGCATACCTTGTCTATTGATGAGTACAAAGAAAAGTTCCTACATCCTCAGAAATATGCATTGGAGGTTAGTGGTGATTCTTTGAGGAGCAAGTTTATTGAAGGGCTTCGTGAGAAGCTTTGCTATTAAGTGAAGGCATCTTGATGTGTTGATATTTTGGATTCTTTTGCAATGGTCAAGAATTTTGAGAACATAGAGAAGTTAAATTTGGAGAAGGTGAATAGAACTAGATTCATTGCACTTCAACATAGGCCACAGAGACCTACCCCAATAAACATGAATAATTCAAAGAGGACTTCATCTTCTAATAATCAAGGTAACAATCCTCCTCATGTGGATAATCAAAGTAGGCATCAACCCATTTACTGGCAGCAAGACCGTGATTTTATTAAGTGGGCAAAAAGACTTCATTTGTGTTTCCATTGTGGCGATCAATGGTATCGAACATATGAATGCTTGAACAAGTCAATACTTTGACCTGCATAATCAAAGGTGATAAATATCATTGAGGAAGTTGCAAGAATTGAGAAATCAGATGATGGAGATAAGTGCCCTAACTCTACTTTATGTTGCATGGTGGCTAGTTCTTTCCGAAGGGCTTCTATAATTATACTTTGGGGTATGATTTCTATGCATAGAATAAGATTTTTGATCGATTTAGGTAGTATGCATTCTTTTGTATCTTTCAAATTGGTACAAAACTTAGGGATACCCCAAAATATGTAGATAAGAAGACCTATGGAGATGGCCAATGGATGAATACACTATATGGAAGGGTACATTGAAAACCTTGCATTTACTTTTTCTGATAGATGCTTTTCTACGAGTTTCCATGTTATTGAAATGAAAGAGAGTGATGCAATTACATGCATAGACTGGTTAGTTCAAAATTATGCAACAATTGATTGCCAACAAAGAACAATCACTTTAAGGCTAGACAATGAATCTATCCACATTCTAGGTGATGTGCATTATCCTAAGCCTATTATAATTTCTATTATGAAGATAATTAGAGGTATATGTGATGTGTGTAGAGCATTTCTTGTGCATGTCAACAATCTACATGAGCAAGATAATGATGAAAATCTTATAAAATATGTAGAAAATCTTTTGAAAGAATATATAAATGTATTTCTAGAAGACTTACCTTCTATACCTCCACGTGGCAAATTGAACATGCCATTGATCTGTGCCTAGGGAGAAAAACATATTCTAGAGTATCCTATAGATTTAAATAGATCAATTAAAGGATCTTAGGATTCAATTAGATGATCTTTTGAAGAAAGGCTTGATAAGACCGAGTGTTTGACCTTGGGGAACACTTGTCTTATTTCAAAAGAAGAAAGACTGTTCTTATTGATTATGTATTGACTATAGGGGTTTATTAAAAGAAAAATTAAAAATAAGTACCCACTCTCTCACATAGATGACTTATTAGTTCAATTATGTGGAGCGACTCTATTCACTACGATTGACTTAAGATCATGCATTCACCAAATTATGATCAAAACTGAAGATATACCCAAGAAAAATTTTTGAACACATTATGGCCACTATAAGTTTATGGTTTTACCTTTTGATCAAAAAGCGCTCTTGCCACATGCATGTGCTTGATCAATAATATTATTCATGGTTATCTAGATCTTGATGATATATTTTGTTGGGAAAAATGGATGGACACTCCAAGAAATGACTTGGTACTGCTAATCCCTGCTTTGTACCAACCCTCTTTCACTTCAGAGTTGAGTTGTAGGGCCATTTAGCTTTCCAATGACACTAATTAAGTGCCCATGTACTTTGGAGATGATCGTTGTAATGATTGATATAAAACAGATAACTTCAACATTCACAACTCATCAAAAACTTTCTATTTTGGTTCACACACCTGCTGCTTGTCAAGATCAGAGCTCCCAGTATAGTACGAATTAGAAAAATTCCTTCTATTGATATCAAATTATCTTAAAGAGCTAATGATTCCAAGTGGAATCACTTAAAATGATTAGCTATCCACAAAGCAATCAATTTATCAAGTGTAGCATTAACCCAAAAATTTTAGGACCTCTGCACAGAATGATCAGTGACCACTTTGAGGCGCTTTTCTCCCAATCCACTAAATGGAATGCCTTCAAACTTTGTCAGCAGGTAGTAGACTTAGAGCTGATTCCAAGGAGCTATAGAACATTGAAAATGGTGTAGTAGTGGCTCAGATATGTGCAAGACACGAACACTATTTTGTGTGGCAATGATAGAGAGACCAATAGAGATGATTAATGAACGATTGTATTATATGACAATGTTTTACATGATCATTGGCATGCTGAACAATGCCCAATGATAGTGAGAAATGTAGGCTATAGAGTTAGCCACACACTCTCTACAATGTGATCAAATAAGGTACTAGAATGGAGAGGATATCCTACAAGTTTATACAAGAGGTTTTATAGATGCTTTCTCCAAGTTTGAATTTTGAATTCAAATTTGGCTCTCACTAAAAGTGATCCCTTAATCTAGAAGATATTCCCTCAATCATAACTCATAATCCTAGTTATTTCAAAGTCCAGGAGTTTGTAGGCTTTACAAGATTCTTTTATTGCAACTGAATTTTACAAAAGGATAAATGGTAACAATCCATAGGCAATGGGTCATGTGGATTTGCAAGAAGTACACATAGCTTCTTCCAATGTCTAGCCAAGTGTCAAGGCTTGGCATTTGCACCAATAGCTCCCCCTCATGCCAAACATCTTGTCTTGATCTTCTTCATCAATCCTCTTGAATTTCCTGCAATCCAATCATAGCTTTAAACCTACAAAGTTTAGTACCATCAAGTGCTTTGGTCAATAAGTTTGCACATTGCATATTAGTTGATACATATGCCAACTGAGTTTCCTTGCTCAATAGCTTCTCTCTCACATAATGATAGTGGGCCTCTATATGCTTGGTCCTAGCATGATAGATAGGATTTTTTGCAAGATGTAAAGAACTTGTATTATCTCCAAAAATCATTGGAGAGTTAGCATGTAATCCCAAGTCTACATATAGAAATCTGATCCATATGGCCTCTTGAGTAGCATTGGCCAATCTTGATGCCATTAGCATTATTACCTATATGTATGATATCATCAACATACACAAATAGCTATATCACCTCTGAATCACTTCTCTTGACAAACAGAGAAGTATCTGCTTTGCTCATGATGAATCCTTGATCTTGAAGGTATGTAGTCAACCTATGATTCCATGCCCTAGGTGCCTGCTTTAATCCATAAAGATCTTTGTTCAATTTACACACATAGTTTGCCTTGTTTGGGTCCTCATAGCCAGGAGGTTGAGACATGCACACCTCCTCTGAAATCCAATCATTAAGAAAAGCATTTTTTACATCCAATTGGTACATATTCCAATTCCTTGATGCAGCCACACTTACCAATACCCTAATGGTTGGCATTTTGTTCACACGTGAGAAAGTCTCTTCATAATCAACTCCCTTGGTTTGTGCAAAACCTTTAGCCACAAGTCTAGCTTTGTACTTGCTTATTGATCCATCTGAATTTCTCTTGATTTTATAGATCCATCTAGAACCGATTACCTTCATAGACTCCTTCTTTGGCACTAGCTCCTAAGTATCATTCTCCTTGAGTGCTTCAATTTCTTCATCCATAGCTTCCTTCCATTCTACCTTGGTCTTTGCCTCTTCATATGATGATGGCTCTTCAAGTGATAAGTCTTTGGCAAGATAAATAGAATGCTTACTAACTAATGAAGTGTCATACCCATATGTGATTGGCTTATTGCTCTCCGTTTGTGATCTTTTGATTGCTTGGTTGGATGATTCATGTATGTCCTCAAACTTCTTCATCTTGACTTTGCCTTTGGATTTCCATGCCTTGAATTCTTCTAAGTTGATGATGTCCTCATCATCTGATTTGATGTCTTCAATCTGGTTTGGCTCCTCCTTTGTGAGGCTTGGAAACTCCTCTTCCAAGTCATAAGGCAACTTCATTTTCTTGTATTCACTTTCAAACCAAGAATCATTCTCGTCAAAGACAACATCTCTACTGACCATGAATCCCTAGGATGGTAGGCCGGTTGCATATGAATCCAAAAAATTATGAAAACATGAACCTAGTTATCCTACTCATGATCTAGAAATGCTTGTGGATGTACATACACTTAAGCATTGGAGATATCTACTGTTAGGGGTTACGTATGAAATTTTGGAATGCTTGCAGTGCATATTAGGATTCATGCACTCTTCATTTGAAACTTCAACTTTATATGTTCGCTCATTTCTTACCTCTTTTTCATTTTGTGGTTAGTTTTTCTTGAATTCTCTTGCTCTCATCCCTTTTTCTGCATTGGCACAGATCTAATCTCACAGAACCAACCCTCTAGTGTTCTTGCTGAAAGCATCATAAGTATTCGTAGTAAGATGGGTTTTGAGAGCTGATGTTTCATATAAATATTAGGACCAACTCTATGAAGTAGTTAGAAGCTTTTACATGCTGAAGATGATTACAACCAGATTCTCTTTGAAGGAAATTCAAACACTGTTCCTGCATTTATGAAAAATTATATCCTACATGACCAAAGAGAACACCACAATTGGAGAGACCAAGTATTTTAGTTGTGAAATATATTTAACTTGTGTTGTTTGTAATTATATGCTTCTTTCATTATTTGAGCATAAAACTTCTTTTACAAAACATGGGCTTCTTACTACAGGGGATATGAAAAGAAGTAGAAATTGCATAAACAGGCTCTCACTTCATTGTTTAAAGTGGATGTTGGTTTGATAGAGAATTGCACTGAATATTTCTTCAAGGAGTTGTTTGATCTATCCTGCTGTAGATTGCTCCCAAATTCAATGAGTAAAAACAAGCAAGAGGTAGTGCAATATCAAAAGAATGATATCCACAAAACATATTTATTCTTTTCATACACAATGGCAAGAGATACGCATCTTTAACAAATCTAACATGTATACATTCCACAAGGTAGGCTAATGACTCGTAAGAAGCAAAAGAGACATGAAAACGTTCAGAAAAAAAGTTGTACAAGCTCAAATGATGAAGTTATCAATTAAAATGCTATTATATATTGCATATCAGCACTAATGTTTCTATGTAATGCATGAGTAGTTTCAATGCAGACATACAACTTATTGATTTTTCTAGATATATTTACGTAATGCATGTGTATTGTCAATGCACTCATCCACGTTGCAGGAATATCTTGGGCTATTACATCATCCTCAACCATTAAAATCTATCTTTCGACTATTTCAAGAAGTTATGAGAGTAATGAGGATCAATACAAGGGTTATGAAATTCGGGATCAATTTGAAATCCATGATGTTTTTGAAATGGATCATTATGCTCAAACTGACTATCTATATACATAATTATGACAATAAAAGGAGATGAGTAAGGTTCAAACATGTTAGAATGCACTTTGACATTACAAGTGATACGGGGAATCAAATAGCTTTATTTTGTTTGGTTCACTTGTGACCATAAAGTCTTTGTGCTCATCTTATTGGTTGTAGGTGCTAGAATTGGGCATATAGATAATATACTTTGGGGTTTTGGCATGTTCTAGAAGCAAAGGCAATGTCAGATTTCAATCAGTTCTTGATTTGATTTAAAAGAGAAAAGTCAAATTTTAGTCTCAAAATTCATGAAAAAAATCATAAATTTGTGGGGTGAAAAAAAAAATCATATATTGATTCGAAAATTCATGAGAATGCAGTAAGTAATAAGTGTTAATGAAAGTTTTAGAGAAATGTTCGAGAAAAGTGAAAATTTTTGACATCATCGAGCATATGAAACAAGTCAAAAAATTCAAATAGTGATGATCTCTGTGCTTAATATATGTTTACACTTTTCATTAATTCATCTAGTTATTTGTGTCCATTTGTATGTTCTACGCTCTCTAGGCATGAAAATAGGTTGTAGAGATGATAACTTGGGATTATGGCATATTTCAGATGTATTAATAATATCAAAAGTTCCATCGCAATTCGAAAATTTACAAAAAACAAGGAAATGTGTAAATAAGAAAAGTTAAAATAAAACATTTCAGAAAAGGTAAGAAAACTTGATACCATCGAGTTCATGTCATCAAGCTCCGAACTTAAGTGTATGTATATGCATCATTCATCATGTGATCATTTTCTCTTATAGTGAACTCTTCTCCATTTCATCATCTTCATGTGTCAAAATCAAGCATATGGATTAGTAGTGATTTTGATATTTTGTACCTTTGGGACAACACTACTATTGTCAAAAGTTCAAAAATCCACTAGAGGGTTAATTAAAATTAATTATTATGAGGTTTCTTTTTTATTGGTCTTGTTTCATGTATTGGAAGATTATGTTAAGACATGAGAGGATGTATCATGGTCTTGGTCATCTCATCAAAGTTGTTGGTGTATTAGAGTTTTCACTAAATAACTCTTCAGATCAAGTTATGCATGATAGAATGAAGGGAAAATGAGAGTTTCATCATAATAAACCAAAGTATCAAGTTACAGAAAAGGACTATTGATCTAGAAAATGAAATTATTGGATGAATTATGATTAATGTTTCAATCACTTAAGATTATGGGAAAAATATTAGTATGATACACAATGATAACAAACCCCCAAATGATAAGGGTAAGAATGGAAGATAGGACAACAGTAGGTTGCTTCTTTGACATCCATGAGATGATCTTTCCTAGAATCACTGCATATCCACTTGTACTCCTCCTATCTTCTTTGATCCAGCAAATCAACATTTGTGTATGCTTTCACTTGCAAAGCATCTTCAAAAGGATAGAAGAAAACCTTCATTCAAAGTACCCTTGGGATATCTAAGTACTCTTTTCGATGCAAGTAAATGAGGAACCCTAGCTGTGTGCATGAAAGCACACCAACTCTACATGGTAGGTTAGGCCCTATGATGGTGACATAATTGAAAGGGCCCACTATTGATCTACATAAGAGTGGATCCTGAACTTCCATTGAGGTCGATTTCACATTTACTTCCATTAGTTGCTCAATGATTTGCATCTTGTGAGTCCATACGTCTTCAATACATCCAATATTTACTTTCTCTGCATAAGATAGATACCATTATCCTTATATCTAACTTTAATACCTAGGGAATATCTTAGATCTCCAAAGTTTATCTCGAGCTCCTTCCCAAGCCTCTCTTTGATGTCCTTGATGCTTTCTCCATGACCACTTATAATAATAAAGTCATCTACCTACACACATAAGTACACATATGCTTCACCTTCCCTTTTGTAGGATACTAATGGATCTTCTTTGATTTGTTTGTATCCACGATTGATCAAGTACCCTACAATCCTTTGATTCCATGCCCTTGGGGCTTGCATGAGAATATATAGTACCTTCTTAAAGCCTGCAAACATAATCATATTTGTTTTTATCTTCAAACCTTGATGGTTGGTCCATGCATACTACCTCCTCTAGCTCTCCATTTAGAAAAGCATTTTTCACATCAAGTTGATACATCTGCCAATATTTGTTGGCCTCAATTGAAATAATTTTTTTCATGGTAGTCATCTTAGCCACAAGGCTAAAGGTTTCTTTAGTCATCTTATCCTCATCGCTACAAAATACATGTAAGTGTCTATGGAAAGAATTTTATTTACACATTGTCTTATATCATAGCATATGTAAATACATACATATATACATACATACATATGTGGATGATTGGGAATTTGGTTATCTTTTGGGTAAAGCCTATTTCAACAGCATTGACTATATGTAATATATAGTCTATATATATTTAATATATATGTATCAAAAATCCTATATGTAATTTTTTACCAAATATATAAAATTTAGGCATAGGTATTTTTTTGCCCATTACATGCAAAAACTTGCGCATGAATGATCATATGTGCATATTAGTAACAATCAATTGCGACCACTATGTCGATGAAGCAACAAATTGCAATTAAGAAGATGGAACAATCTATTATAGTTTCGAGAAAGTATTAACAACGTAAAGATTTTTACTTAAAAATGTTATATCGAGAAAGACTTTGAGAACTACCCATGAATAATTATAGGGTAAAAGTGGTTATTATCTAATCAAACCTTTGGCATTGTCTATCTTCATTGGCATTTCTAGAATACTCTTTACTCATCATGGGAAGGCAAATCATCAAAAAATTTAGAGGATCTTGAATCAAATGAAGATGAAAAGTATTTTCTAGTGTCCCTTTCATGTGTTTTTGTTCTTATACATTTAGATTTTAGTATGCGCATTTACGCTATCTACTAGGATCAATTTTTTCATACGATCAGTTTGAGACATGATGTTTCATCTACATGCGAGGACAGAATCTGTGAATCCATTAGAAGCTTATATTGAAGGATGCTTACTGTTGAAGATAATGACAACCAAATTTTCTCGACCTACATGTATTGTGTTGTATAATTCATGGGTGCCTAAGGAGAAATATATACATTCTAAATGTTAGAATATGATGTATATTAGCCTTGGTTTAGCCCTTGATTTACCCTTGGCACATGCTTGAACCCTCAAGTTGAGCCCTTGGTTTCAGCCCTTCGGATATTTATCATATGTGCTCTCCATGGAATTTAGAAAAGTCTATCCTTTATGCTCTTCAAGAGATGCATTCTTTTCAATAGGATGCATTGCCAACTTTAGATTGTGTAGTAGATGTGGAAAAGTTGAGATTAAAAATTTTAGGGAGTTTTTTTTAATTAAACTGATAGAATGATCTATAAAATCATCATTGCTTGAATTTTTTAAGGATGAGAACAAGTGAATAAAGAATGTTCTTTCTAGGATATGATGCCCAAAGAGTGATATCTTTTCTTGCAAGGAATTGGAACTAAAATCATAGGAAAGTTGAATCATTTAACTCCTTTCAATAAATAGTGAATCTGGAAAGAGGGTTCCTTGACTAAGGAAAGGTACCTTGATGGCTTGATAAGTATTGTGTTGAAAATGAAGCTCGAACAATAGGAGTGTATGAAGCCCTTGAATGGATGACACTTGGAGCATTATAAAGCAAGGAACAAAGCACAAATATTCATGCCTCAAATTTGAATTTGAATCCGCTCATATTACTCAAATCAATCACCTATCTAACTTATGTGTGATAAAGCCTTCATTCTAGGAAAAGAGATCCCTATCATTTAGGGAATCTGGATCCATTTCTTGTCATCTTTGGTTTATTAGAAGGCTATTATGGTCTCCTAAATTTGGCGTGAAGTGCAAGTCTAAACTCTACATATTTTGTGAGAAATCAATTCCAGAATGAATAGTGGTCTTTGCGTGCATGGCTAGTGAATGAAATAAGTAGTCTATCTTGTTTCCATTCGTTCTCTAAGTAGAAAAAAGTATTTAAATCGGATCACTTGCATTTAGAAGGTCTCATAATCTAGTTTGTCTGTACGAAAGCTCTTAGGTTCATTCTCAAGGATATCAAAGAATCATGTCTTTTAGTGAGTGGAGGTTTCTAAAAACAGACATGTGAGGCCATTTATGCTTCAAGCTACATAGGGAAATTCTATATTCTGCCATCAATGGTATCATATCATTTCAATACATGAAGACATAGAAACTATACTTCACTTCAACCTAGAGAGATTATATTCAACAAAAGCGAGAAAGCTTTATTTAAGAATGAACTCAATAATTTGAGAAAGAAACTTAGTAGCTATATCAATGAATACATTATGAAGATAAAAAAACTAATTGATGCATTGGGATCCATAGGTTTTCACATAGATGATGATGACATAGTTGCATACACATCCAATCGACTTAGGGATGATGAGACATGGAAGAATTTCTCCACTTCTATCTATGTTAGAGATAATCTTCTTGACTTTGAGAAACTAATGGCCATGATGGTCATTGAGGATATGATCATTTAAGGCTAAAGGCAAAGTGCAATGAAACCTAAACATTTTATGGAAGTAAAGGAACAGGTAGAGTAAAAAATCAAGGTATACATAGAGGAAGGAAATGAAGGAGATCAAATGGTGATTCTAATCAAGACCAAGCAAGCAAGGTCTCTTCATCAAGATGAAGAGGCAAGATCAAAGGGATGAGGAAGGTACAATCAGACTCAAGGAAATAATGACTCAAAAGAATGTGTTATATATCGCAAGTATGGCCACTATGCAAGGGATCGCCATCAAAGGGACCAGAGCGATTCATCATACAAAGGAAAAGGTAATTATGCATCTCCTTCAAATGAGAATGAAATTGTTCTAGCTATGATGTAAGAGTTAACATGGTTTTCACTAAGGTGAGAGTATAAACAAGATGGTACTCGATATCGAGGTTTGCACTATCACTAAAGTGGATACAGTGGTATAGGATGCTGCGTTTAAGGATAATGGGAGCTTGAACTCGATGATATTTGATTACTTCCTCAGTTAATTTGAAAGAAAAGAGGATTGAGTGTAAATAAAGTTCAAAGTAGGTTTACACTTAGGAAAATGAATGAACTTCAATTTTCTGGAAAGGTATAGTTTTTGGGGAGGAAAACGTATAAAGGGGGGAAGAAAAGTATCACTGATATGATCCTTTGAAATAATAGATACATTCCTTGACCCTTCTATGAAAGTTATGGGGCATGTTTGACATCAAGTAGCTTGTGTTTGAGATTGAAACTCAAAAACTAAGTAAGAAGTGGATATGCATGGATGTAATGCATGAAGTAATTCCAAAAGATAAATAGGTTAAAGACTTGAACCATATCAATATTAAGGTACTTGAGAATGGCTAAGATTGATTAGGAAAGTAAGCATGAGAACTTGCTTAACTCAAAAGGATGACATATAGTTTTTGATCCCTAGGAAAGATATTGAGAACATCAATAGGATGTTAAAGACTTAAGAAAGATGAAAACTCATGAAATCATGAGTCAAAGATCTTAAGAAAATCCCATGGGTAAATACTAACAATGAAGAAAGGGTTTGAAGTACAAAGGACTTGTTCTTATCTCAACTTAACTTGGTGAAAGGAATCTGTTGTGAAAATTCCTTCCTAGAGTATAGCATCCACGGGAGAGTGAGTGAGAGTACGTATCCACCCATCCAACTCCACCCATATATATACCAAAGGTCCAAGAGTTGCATGCTTTAATTTTAGCCATGTGTCCTTCCAAGTTTCCTTCATGTGGATACTTTCCAAAGAGAATCACATGGCTTCTATTTCAATTGAAGTCACGTACGAGTCAAGGTGTCACTTGGGAGAAGCTTCAAGACTAAGGTTTTATTCCCTTAGGTTAATTTTCTAAGGTAACAAACCCTTCAATTTGAGACTTCTATGAAATAAAACCTCAAGGGTTAAATCCAAGAAACATAGGTTCCTTTTGGAGGGTCTAACCCATAATTTATGCAACATTCTTCCCCCCTTTAACATTTTCGTCCTCGAAAATGTGTCTTGGTATATTATGTGGAGTATTCCCCCGTGCTCCATGATTTACTTCTTTTGATCATGGACTTGCTCTCAAAAGTTACTTTCCTCGTTTTTAACCAATAATTAAAAAAGAGGGAAATCTTTTATTCATGGAACTTTCTCGTTCCCAAGTAGCACTTTCTTCGGTTACATCCCTCCATTTAACTAGGCACTCTTCATATAATGATTTCTTGTTTTCTTATCTAGAGTGCATAGTATTTTCTCAGGTTCATGAGGGATGTTAAGAAGGGAGATTGGTTGATTGATTGTATCCGAAGATACCACATTGTCTTGTTCAAGCCAGTTTCCTTTTTAATCGACTTACATGGAATACTGGATGAAGTAAACAATCTTCGGGGAGTTCTAACTCATAAGCCAAATTCCCTATTGTTTTAAGAACCTTAAAAGGGCCATAGAATCTCGGAGAGAGTTCAGGACAAGGTCCTGGTTTTAATGTTTCAGATTTCTTAGGACCTTTAAGGTATACTAATTCATCAACCTGAAAGGAAATATCTCGCCTTTTAGGGTCGCTAAAAGATTTAGCTCTATCCTGGGCTTTCCTCAGGTTTTCCTTGGCGAGTTTTAGCTTAAAGTTCATATCTTCTAAGAAATCTTTTGCTGCTTGGACTTTTTCATTTTGAAGTCCAACTGCATAAGGTGCTCTAGGTTGAAACCCATACATCAACATAAAAGAACTATATTCCGTTGCAGAATGCTTTGCACTATTGTAAGTGAATTCTACTATCGGTAGATAGTCTTCCCAGTTAGTTTGGGTAGAAGATACGTATGCTCGTAACATATCTTCCAGTATTCGATTGACTCTTTCAATATGACCATCCCTTTGAGGATGTTTAGCAGTACTCAAATTAAGCTTACTTTCTAACCGACTGAATACAACTCTCCAGAAATGACTAGTGAATTTTCTATCTCTATCAGACACTATGTCTTGAGGTAATCCATAGAGTCTATACAATTGCTCTATGAATAATTTAGCCAATTTTGGAGTTTTTACTGTAGTTCGAGTAGGTAAGAAACGAGCCATTTTGGTCAATCGGTCAACTATGACCCAAACAACATCATGACCTTTAGGGGTACGTGGCAAGCCTGTAATGAAATCCAGGGAAATACTTTCCCATTTTCCATTTGGAATTTCTAATGGATGCAACAAACCCCCTATCTTAAACTTTTCAGCTTTGTTAACTTGGCACTTAGTGCTTTTAAGTACATAATTATGTACATCTTTATGTATACTAGGCCAGTAAAACTGCCTTTTTACTAATTCATAAGTTTTGTTGATTCCAGGATGTCCTCCACTCCGGGCATCATGACATTCAAACATAACTTTTTTTCTAAGTTCAAAATCACAAGGAACGCAGATCTTTCCTTTGTAGAACAGATATTCATCTTGAATACTGTAATGTTTAAACTTATCTTCATTTGATAAGTTTGTACTTGGAGTAGAAACCTTCTTCTAGGCTTTACTAAAACTAGTATCTTCTTGATACTTGCCCTTCATGAGTGTTACTAACTCATTAGAAATTTGTATGAAACTCAAAGAATTTAACATGGGCATCCTGCTTAATGCATCATCCACAATATTAAATTTTCCCTTTCTGTATCTGAGTTCATAATCAAATTCTTGGAGTAATTCGGCCCATCTAGCTTTTCTACCAAAGAGTTCAGATTGGTTTGCAAACCATTTAATACTTGCTTGATCAAAAACTATAGTAACTTTGGCGCCAAACAAGTAATGTCTCCATTTTTTAAGAGTATGCACAATTGCATGAAGCTCTTTTTCATAGGTAGAATAATTTCTTTGAGCTGAATTTAGCTTTTGGCTTTCAAAATCAATTGGTCAACCATTTTGAATCAACATAGCTCCTATTGCTAGATCAATAGCATCTGTTTCAACTATAAAGGGTTCATTTGGATCTACTATTTGTAGAACCGGGGCTGAAGCTAAGGCTCTTTTAAGTATTTCCATACTTTCAGCCTGTTCCTTTTCCCAAGTGAGGCTTTTGGGTTTACCCTTTAATTTCTCAAATAAAGGTGCTGAGACTTTTGCAAAGTTGGGTACAAATTTTCTATAGTATCCTGCTAACCCTAGAAAACTATGAAGTTTTGTAATAGTTTTAGGGTGAGGCTAGTTAAGAATAACTTGGACCTTATCAGGATCTACTTGAATCCCTTTATCAGATATAATGTGACCAAGATATCTAATTTCTGATGAAAAGAATTCACATTTATCTTCTAAATAATTTGTTTTCTCTTAGAACTTGGAAAACTTTTTCTAGATATTCTAAATGAGAGGTTGCATCTTGACTATAGACAAGAATATCGTCAATAAAATCAACTAAAAACTTTCCCAAATAAGGGCTTAATATAGTGTTCATTAGTGTCATGAACGTGGCTAGGGTATTTGTTAGTCCAAAAGGCATGACTAAAAACTCAAAATGCCTGTATTTAGTTCTGAAAGCTATTTTAGAAACATCTTCAGACTTAATTCTAATTTGATGATATCCTTGACAGAGATCAAATCATCAATTCGGGGCATTGAATATTTATTCTTGATCGTAACTTTATTCAAGGCTCAATAGTCAATGCACAGTCTCATTGATCCAACTTTTTTCTTGACTAAAAGAATGGGTGCTGTCCAGGGCGAAAGACTAGATTGAATGAATCCCTTAACTAGGTATTCATTTAACTGTTTTTCTACTTCAGCTTGCTCAGAGAAAGGGAGTCTATAAGGGGATTTACATATAGTCTTGATTCCTGGGAGCAAGTCTATAGCATGGTCAATTTGCCCACGAGAAGGAGGTAAGCCATGGGGAAGTTCTTCTGGAAAGACATCCCGATAATTATTTATCAAACACTTAAATTTAAACCTCTCATGTTCAGACAAAGGAGACAAGATATAAGAAACTAGATTCATATTATGTACATTGTTTACATCAGTTGGAAGTATCATAAAGACTTCCGCTTTTTGAGTATTTACAAGTTTTTTCAACTCCATGCTAGAAATCAAAGGAGTACTGGGCACATCGTGTTCTCCTTGAATTAGATAATGGATTCCATTTCTCTCAAATTCCAAAGTATTCAGCTGATAGCTTCTTTTAAGTGTTTTCCCTAAACCCCAAAGCCATTCTCTACCCAAAACCACATCAGTTCTTTCCATGTGCATGATTTGAAAGTGTAATTTATCTTTATAAACTTGAAATTCTATTTCGAGGATACAGATCTTAGTATCCCAGACTTTCTTTTCTTGACCTTGCATCATAGATACAACATACTGATGAGGTGACTTTTGCTGGGGTAACTTTAATCTCTTCACTAGTGAGTAATTTAGGAAATTGTGGTTGGCCGAGTCGTCTATCATGACTCTGGCCTTTTCCCCACTTAAGCAAGCATGAAGTTTGACCAAGTCATGAGGTCCAAATCCGTTTTGGACCCACATTGAGTCATAGAAACAACACTGATGCTTGTCATCTTTGTGAAGGACTTCCACTTTTATCCAAACTTTACTGTTTTCGAGATTCAATGTTTGGACTAAGTGTATTCCTCTCTTTTCTTTTCCTCTTATCTCACGGGTGGCTTTTTGTTGTTCCCTAGTCATGCAATTCTTACTAAGATGTCCTGGCTTAAGGCACTGAAAGCAAAGATTCTCATTTTTTGCTTTCTCCCAAACCTCAAGGTCTAGCCTAGGTCGTGAAGGTCTAGGGGTTTTAAAGTCATCTTTTTTTAATGTGCCTAGCTTTCTTTTACCCGGTTTAATTTTTTTATTATCTCCGACAAGATGAAGTGGTTGTGTTCCAGTTTTAGCATGATCTTCATAGATCTGTGCTAACTTAATAGCATCTTCTAAACTTTTTGGAGCACTTCTTTTCACTTCATGTTTGACTTGCTTGTCGAGAAAACGGATGAAACCTCTTACCTTATGAAAGTCATCAAGGTTTTGCAATTTCAGTACTATTTCTTGATAATGAGAAATATATAGAGAAAGGGGACGTCCTCTCTGTAGGACTTTGTCCCATTCTTCCCAGTTTCTTTCATCCTCATTTTCTGGTAAGAATTCTTTTTTGAAGAATTCTTCAAATTGATTCCAAGTTTTTGGGATTCTTTGAGCCTCCTTTAAGCTCATGCACCACTTATAAGCCTTAGGTCCAAGTGATAAGCTTGTTTCTAAGACTTGATAAGCTTCAGGGGTGTTTTTCAACTGATGCAAGTCTTGCCATTTTTCTAAATATGTCAAGACTGCATCTTTGTTTCGGTCTTTATCTTGTGGTTTTAAGTCTTTTGCAAAAGATAGGCTTCTAGACTTAATGGCAGTATGAGGAGGATTTACTTCATTATCTTTATTTTTTAAAGATACATTACTATGCAAGGGTAAAGGGGCGTCCGTTCCTTTACTAGGTGATGGGTTCCTTGGTCGAACAGACAAGGAACCCCTTTGAGCAGGTAAGGGTAAGGATGAAAAAATGGTATTAAGAATTTGTTCCATCTTCCCTTGAACTTCATTGATTGAAGTACGAAAGGTACCCATTTCGTTTTGGATTTCTTTAACAATGAACATATCCGCTTGGATATCGTTCATTTTTTTATCCAAACCATTCAACTCTTTGTAAATATCTAATTTCTACATTTCTTCTTGGCCTATCTCTGGAAAACCTGGAGTATAATCTATTTGTCTACCCCCTTCCTACGGTGCATAATCCTCTTCCTACCTAGGAATGTCTAATAACATGTTACTTGCATATGAATCCCCCCTAATTCAGTGAATACTTTGGAATCAACTACAAATAAGAAATATCATTTCTAATACCGAAGGAAAATAGATGAAAATTAAATCCAGTACTTCCCCGATTTTTTCTTTGATATCAGCTTCTAGTTGTAGGTCGGCTTGGGCCGCCTTGGACGATTCGCTATTTCACCGCCTCGGTTGAACTTTCTTAGGCTCTTCAGTCTTTAATCCTCCGTTGCTTGTTCTTTTTAAAGGTGTCATGGGACCTCACGATCAGCAGGTCGTTGGCTCCTTAGATAGCATAGAAGATCAAGACCTCTGACGTCCTGGGTTTGATCCTCGGGTGCTGCCAGAGATCTCTTTTTTCAGAGTGAATAAGGAAAACACTTCTCTTTCTCTAAGTAGAAGGGCAGCACCTGGGAAATGGGCATACGTGGGCATAATTGTTCCCTTCTCGATCTTTTGTTTGCAGAAAACTTGTGCCTGAGGAAATCGTGGGAGACCTGGTCCTTAATATGCGCTCTTTCTTCCTCGTGAGTCATCAGTGATTCGTCACCATGGAGAAAGTAGAGTCTTAGTAGACCATATACTATTTCTGCTCCCTTGTTGTTGGCTTTGTCCAACCAGACGGGCAGATCTGAGAACCCGGCCAGCACTCTAGAACGTTGGGCAGAAGCTTTGAATTATGTGCATGCTAAACGAATGTCTACAGAGAGGGTCGGTTGGTTGTCAGTCGTGGGGTCCTATGGCTCCCGTCCCGATGCAGTCGGCCAATCTGAAGGGGTGGTCACTGGTCTCTTTCTTCTTTAATGTATGTATTTTAAGCTCTACAGCTGTAGGGCTTACCGGCGGTGCTCACATGGGCCTTAACTATCAAGAGAGAGAAAAGAGCTCATAAGTGAGCGGACGCAGAACTAAAAATTAACGGCGACAAGGAGAGATGTTGACTGATGTTGACTGAGTAGCGCTGAATTCGAGAATGACGGCTGCAGGCGACTGCTCCTCCTTTTCTTTATTTAGAGGTGGTTGAATGGACAGCATCTACCTCATTTACTACCCACGAGCGGCCCAGACCTTCTCACTATCCATGGTAGTACTTGCACGTGCAGATAATCATCCGTGAGCTCTCATAAGAGATGCAACAATGCTTGATGAACTCGAATTTTTCAACTAAAGCTTCAAGACAACAGCCTGCACAAAAGTCAAGAAATACTACCAGTATTTGAAAAAGAACTTGGCTCTGATTACCACTATTGTGAAAATTCCTTCCTAGAGTATAGCATCCACCAGAGAGTGAGTGAGAGTACGTATCCACCCATATATATATACCAAAGGTCCAAGAGTTGCATGCTTTAATTTTTATCCATGTGTCCTTCCAAGTGTCCTTCATGTGGATACTTTCCAAAGAGAATCACATGGCTTCTATTTCAATTGAAGTCACATACGAGTCAAGGTGTCAATTGAGAGAAGCTTCAAGACTAAGGTTTTATTCCCTTAGGTTAATTTTCTAAGGTAACAAACCCTTCAATTTGAGACTTCTATGAAATAAAACCTCAAGGATTAAATCCAAGAATCATAGGTTCCTTTTGGAGGGTCTAACCCATATTTATGCAACAAAATCAAGAAAAGAAAAATGTCTTAGAGAGGTTGAAAAATCAAAGCTTCTATGGCTTGATAAATTGCCAAGGAAAAATCAACTATCTATCAAAGAACTATTTTATTGGCATAAGAACTAGACACATTAGCATTTGCTCTCATAGTGTGAAGGAATTCCAAGATGGAATTTCAGATAAAAGAAAATGATCAAAGAGCATTAAGAGGGAAAACGAAGATAGAAAGATAAAAGATGGGGTAATATGGATTAGAGAAAGCACTCAAAAATATGGGATAGTGGGAACTCACACTTGTTGAGGAATTTCTCTCACGGATAGAGAGTGAAGAGAAATGAGATTCCTCGAATACATTGAGATAAGCCTTAGAGATAAGATCATTGAGATTAAAGTATTGGTTCCACTAAGAGGTGTAGAGATGTACGTCCTTGAACAAATGGAATAAATTTTCTTGTATTTACAAAAGGGTAAATAGAGTTCAATATATTTATCTTATGAAAGGCTATCCTTTATCCTCCTAAGGAGATGCATTATTTTCAATAGAATGCATAGGCAACTTTAGATTGTGTAATACATGTGGGAAAGTGGAGAATAAAAATTTTAGGGAGATTTTTTAATTAAACTGATCGAATGACCTTTAAAAATTCATTCTTTGAATTTTTGGACTTTGAGAACAAGTGGTTCAAGAATGTTCACTAAGTTCCTAGAAGTATTTGGAATATGATTCCCGAAAAGTAATCTCTTTTCTTTCAAGGCATTGGAACTAAAAGAAAAGGAAAATTGAATCATTTAACTCATTTCAATAAATAGGAAATCTGGAAAGAGGGTCCCCCTAACTAAGAAAATGTTTCTTGATGGCTTGGTAAGTATCATTGCTGAAAATCAAGCTCAAACCATAAGGGCATATGAACCGCTTGAATGGATACACTTGGAGCATTATAAAACAAACAACAAGCAAGAATACTCATGCATCAAATTCTAATTTGAATCCCCCTCATAATTAGTCTAACGTGTAGGCATTGATTCTCCCCCTCATAATTTGAATCCCCCTCATAATTTGAATCCCCCTCATAATTAGTCTAACGTGTAGGCATTGATTCTCTAAGTAGGAGATACTATTTAAAATTGGATAATTGCATTACCAAGGTCTCTTAATCTAGTTTGTGTGTACAAAAGCTCTCAGTTTCAAAATCCAAGATCTCACATAACAACTTTTTCGAGTGAATAGAGGTTTCTAAAAACATACATGTGACGCCAATACACACACCAACTCAGGGGAAGGCTACTAGTGAAGAAGCAAGGCATCTACCCCATCACTTTTGGTATTTATAAGTACAGGGATAAAGATCTTGGTACTCTACACTTTGCTTGCATCAAAGAGTTCTAGAAGAGTAAATTAGAGCACATCATGTTAGAATATAGCACTCAGATTGAGAAATTATGTAAGAACAATTATCACCCATGGAGGTCTAGAATGTCTAACTTCCTCATGGGAAAGGGCTTTTGGGGGCTTGTTAGTGCTAGATATGCTAGACCTATATTGGAAGAGAATCCAATGCTTGATCAATTAAGGATCTTGAGAGAGTGGAATGAGAGAGACAGAAGAGATTTATCTTCATCTTATCCCATCATATTAGCAATGCAATGATAGAGCATATACAAGATCTAGAAACTTTAATTAAAGTATGGGAAACCTAGAGAGAGTATAATCCACTTCAACCAAAGCTAGAAAGATACAATTGAATATTGAACTCAATAATTTGAGAAAAAAGTCTAGTAGCATTATCAATGTCTACAATCTAAAGATCAAAGAAGTAATTGATGCATTGGGATCCATAGGTTTTCACATAGATGATGATAGAGGGGGAGAATACTTCTCCCATGATTTCTCTCATTTCCTAAGCTCAAATGGAATCAAGAGACAAATCACATTTTGGTACACACCACAACAAAATGGTGTATTCGAAAGGAAGAATAGGTACATTGTAGAATGTGCTATAGCTATGATAATAGAAATGCGGATCCCTAATTCCTATTGGGTTGATATAGCAACCACTACAATATACATCATGGACAAAGCACCCCCATCAAGTATACATGCTACAACACCCTATGAAGCATCCTAATATATAAAACTAGACATATCACACTTGAGAGTGTTTATATGTACTTGCTATGTGCTAATTTCAAGTGCATTAAGGAGCAAAATCGATGATAAATCAGAAAGATGTTTGCTCATGGGGTATGAAGGTGCGTAAAAGGGGTATAGATGTTATTAACCCACAAAAAAGGAGTTGAAGGTGTCAAGGGATGTCATTTTTGTTGAGCTTTCACCTTGATACTCTTCAAATGTATTTTTGTAGGAAAATGAACATGAAGAAAGGAGTATTTAAGAGAAAGTGATGAACCAAAAAGAAAAGTTCCTAGTGGAGCAAAGGACTCGAGTAAACACTCATCATGTTGTCGAGGAAGTCCTACATGAAGGCAACTTAGTGATGCAAGAAGGAAAGGCAAAACTAAAGTTATAGAGATTGAAGAAGATGAACAAGTATGGATTCACCTCAGTGTAGACCATCATGCAAATAATGGGGAGAGCTCAAAGGTCAATCATAAATATTCAAATATGTGGAATGGTGGGATACAATGATGTGATAAGTTAAGGTTATATCTAGTTAAGAGACTTATCTATGATTCATTCATGGCTAGAAAATATGCATATATGAGTAAAGTTTTTGAAGAAGCCACATGCTTTGAAGGAGTCAATGCATTTAGGGAATGGCAGGAGGCTATGCAAAAGGAGATCAAGGATTTGGATGAAAATCACACTTGGATATTAGTGCCAAAGAACAAGGGTATGAAAGTCATTGGAAACAAGTGAGTATATAAGGTAAAGAAGCATTCAGATTGTAGCATGGCTAGGTATAGATCTAGGCTTGTAGCTAAAGGCTTCACTCATATATATGGAGTGGATTATGAAGAAACATTTAGCCTTGTGGCTAAGATGACTACCATCAAAATAATTCTTGCAATTGAATCCAAAAAGTATTGGATGATGTATCGACTTGATGTGAAAAATGCTTTTCTAAATGGAGAGTTAGAGGAGGTAGTATACATGGACCGACCATTAGGGTTTGAATATAAAATCACGTATGATTATGTTTGTAGATTTTAAGAATGTAGCCCAAAGGCTATGGAATCAAAGGATTGTAAACTACTTGATCAATTGTGGTTACAAACAAATCAAAGGTGATCCATGATTATTCTACAAAAGGGAAGTTGAAGCATATGTCTACTTATGTGTGTAGGTAGATGAATTGATTATTACAGATGGCCATGAAGAAAGCATCGAGGAAATCAAAGAAACGCTTGGGAAGGAGGTCAAGATCTCAAACTTTGCAGATCTAAGGTATTCCTTAGGTATTGAAGTCATATGTAAGGATAATGGTATCTGGCTTATGTAGAGAAAGTGCACCTTGGATATATTGAAGAAGTATGGACTCACAGGATGCAAACCATTGAGCAACCCAATGGAAGAAAATGTAATATTGACTTCAATGGAAGGAAATGAAGTTTAGGATCCACTCTTATATAGATCAGTAGTGGGCCCTTTGAAATATGTAATTATCACAAAGCGTGACCTACCATATAGAGTTGGTGTGCTATCTCAATTCATGCACACACCTAAGGCTCATTTACTTGCAGCTAAGGGAGTACTTAGATATCTCAAGAGTAATTTTGGAACATCACCAAATGAAATTTTTTATCTACGATTTAGAGTTGATAAATTAAAGTGTGGTGTAATTTTTGTTGGGTTTATTTGATTGTTGGGCTTTCATGGAGTTGCTTAAAAAATTCATGTATATCTAGTTATAGAAAAGTATCTAACCACTATATCGTGATGCTCTTTCACTAACCAAAGAAAATAGCATTTTCTAAGCAAGGGTTGGGGTTGAGAAAAACTACTCGTTCTTAAAGGCAAAGGCCTATTTTGTTCAATGTTTTAGCTAAAGCCTTCTTGCATCCTTCGTCTTTCTAAAAACATGGGATTCTTAGTAGGGGGGATACTATAAACTTGAATTAGTAGGATGTCACTTGATTTTTTAAAGTGGATGGACATTTGATAGAAAATTACACTATATGTTTTTTTTTAAGGAGTCCTTCTATCCATTGTATTATATGGAAAGAAGCAAAGATTGCATTACAAAGCTCTCACTCGATTGTTCAAAGTGGATGACAATCTAATAGGAAATTACACTATATTTCTTTCATGGAGTTCTTCAATCTATTCTATTATAGAATGCTTCCAACTTCAGTGACTAATAAGCAAGTAAGAGGTAGTGCAATATAAAAATTATGTGTGCATTTACATCCATGGAAGGTTATATCTATCCTTTTTCATCGATAGAGTAGCAAGAGATATGCATCCGCAATAAATTTAACATGTATACGTTCCATAAAGAAAGCTAATGGCTTGTCAAAATTAAAAGAGATAGGAGAGACACTAAAAGAAAATGGTTCCATCTCAAATGATGAAGTTACCGAACAAATTGCCAAGTTCTTGATAAAAAAATAAGTATCTCAAAAGATGATGAATTTATGTGGGATGAAATTTATGTAAAAGCATGCTTAATGAGATCTAAAAATATGCTCGATGCAAATCAAACGCGAGAATTTTTCAGGTTTGCTAAGGTAATACAAGAGTAGGAAACCATGGAGGATGTGAATGAATGGGGGATATTCAAGCACATAATATCTTCAAGAGCATATGGTGGAAGAAAGGGATAAAAAAGAGTGTTTGGAAGTCGTTCCAATTAATGTGATGCAGTTTTATCTCATGAAAACAAACTAACATCTAAGGAAGGGCCGACCATTCGAAAACAGGGATCCAAACCTCTTTCCAAAGTGGGGAAGGCACTAGTGCTAAATAGAGATCAAAACGTCAATGGTATGACTCTCATTACATATCAAGCTCGTTTGCAAAAGTAGATTGGAATCACCATAACAAGGTTGACAACAAAATGTTTATAAATTATATGTGTGAATGCCCATATAACATGTCAAAGTATGACCACGCAGTGCTTGTAGAATAGTATGCCCAGTCAAGGAATGGTAGTAGGTGGAATGTATTCAGGCTTGCGCATGAAGATCGCCCTGCCTTTGTCACGATGTCATAAACTTGCCTTGAAAATGGGCATTCCCCTAAACAAACCTAGTGATGGTGTTGCTTTGGAAGCTTGTACTTCTTAGTGTAGAAGTTGTAGAAGAGGATAAGCAACGAGATCATATAGCCCAGCAATATCTGCAAAAGGCAATGAACATAGTCGTGAGAGAGAATTTTGAAAGAAAAATTAACCCTTTGATTTGGAACACATGGGGTTACTGTACGCATCTGTTGTAAATACCTTGCAAAGAAACTGTGGGTATGGGGATTTGAAAATGATGGAGTACATTGCTTGGACCATGTTGATCGTGAACTGAAGCATTTGCATTGGGTTAAGTACCTGTACGCAGAAATAAGGAGCAATGGCTTATCTCATCCACGTTAAATACAGAAAAAAAAAAATAGTGATGACGTCGATGGTATATGGTTAGCGTTCGGAGAATCTGAGGATCTCCTGAGATAATACAGAAAAGCAAACGTCGCAAGTGCACAGAAAGCTTTTAGAGTAGTGATCCTTCTTTCGGAACATCGAAGCGAGTTACTTGTGGAATGCGGCTGAGGTGTATGATGTCTGTGTCGATCTTGGGGCGGATGAAGCAAGATCGTGTTTTGGCGGAGTGATAGAATTAGAATAATGAAGAGGCTCTACGCAGAAGCACAATGGCATGTCATGGGGATCATTGCTGAGAAGCGAGATGTTACGGTAACCATGAGAGGGTTGACTTACTTTCCCCAGAACAGGTATCGTTGCTTGCGCTTCGTATCATCCGTCCATAACGCCGAGAGGAAGTAGTAAAGATACATGAAAACATGAACAATGGAATTCAATGCAGCTGATATGTACGCTGCAAAGACAAGAAGAAGAAGAACCGAGAGAGTGGTTAGCTCAGCACAAAATTGGAGAAAAGAAGAAGTTTCTAGGATTGACTCTCAGGAGAAATACATATATATGCAAGGAAATGAGTTATATTAACGATTCAACAAGTGTCCAAAGATAATATACCATCACCACCGGGTGCGTGGTAGGATATAATCCACCAAATTATTGCGACAGAGACATGATGTTAAACGTGTAGCACTGTGACTTGTCGGACGTTTCGTTTTAGCAACATGATGATCTATCCACCCACCCAGAAGATCCATCGAA